>CAKAJE020000219.1:0-96659 GCA_916610135.2 Macropis europaea
CAGATAGCGTATTGGGTTAAGCGTCATCTCAAAGCGCATGAAATGACGAGTGAAATGGACTATTAAACTTCTAGGGTAGGGCGAACAGAGACCCGATTAGATCATTTTACATTAAGGTGAATATAAGTATTCAGCGAGATTCTATCACACTTGTTCAATTTACGTCGCTTCTATTTCAGACAGCGTACTGGGCTAGGCGGCATCTTAAAGCGCGTGGAATGGCGAGTAAAATGCACTATTAACCTTCTGTGATAGGGCAATCAGAGACCAGATTAGATCATTTTATACTTTGGATAATATAAGAATTCAGCGAAATTCTATCACATTTGGTCAATTTACGTCGCTCCTATTTCAGATAGCGTATTGGGCTAAGCGGCATCTCAAAGCGCATGAAATGACGAGTAAAATGCACTATTAAACTTCTAGGGTAGGGCAAACAGGGACCCGAGTAGATCATTTTATATTATGGTTAATTTAAGAATTCAGCGAAATTCTATCACATTTGTTCAAGTTACGTCGCTCCTATTTCAGATAGCGTACTGGGCTAGGCGACATCTTAAAGCGCGTGGAATGGCGTGTAAAATGCACTATTAAACTTCTATGATAGGGCAATCAGAAACCCGATTAGATCATTTTATATTTTGGTTAATATAAGAATTCAACGAAATTCTATCACATTTGTAAAATTTACGTCGCTCCTATTACAGATAGCTTATTGGGCTTAGCGGCATCTCAAAGCGCATGAAATGACGAGTGAAATGCACTATTAAACTTCTAGGGTAGGGCAAACAGAGACCCGATTAGATCATTTTATATTATGGTTAATTTAAGAATTCAGCAAAATTCTATCACATTTGTTCAATTTACGTCGCTCCTATATCAGATAGCGTACTGGGCTAGGCGGCATCTTAAAGCGGGTGGAATGGCGAGTAGAATGCACTATTAAAATTCTATGGTAGGGCAAACAGAGGCTCGATTAGATCATTTTACATTAATGTTAATAAAAGAATTCAGCGAAATTCTATCACATTTGTTCAACTTACGTCGCTTCTATTTCAGATAGCGTATTGGGCTAAGCGGCATCTCAAAGCGCATGAAATGGCGAGTGAAATGCACTATTAGACTTCTATGGTAGGGCGAACAGAGACCCGATTGGATCATTTTACATTAAGATTTATATAAGAATTCACGGAAATTCTATCACATTTGTTCAATTTACGTCGCTCCTATTTCAGATAGCGTACTGGGCTAGGCGGCATCTTAAAGCGCGTGGAATCGCGAGTAAAATGCACTGTTAAACTTCAATGATAGGGCAGTCAGAGACCCGATTAGATCATTTTATATTATGGTTAATATAAGAATTCAGCGAAATTCTATCACATTTGTTCAATTTGCGTCGCTCATATTTCAGATAGCGTATTGGGCTAAGCGGCATCTCAAAGCGCATGAAATGGCGCGTAAAATGCGCTATTAAACTTCTAGGATAAGGCAAACGGAGACCCGATTAGTTCATTTTATATTACCGTTAATATAAGAATTCAGCGTAATTCTATCACATTTCTTCAAATTACGTCGCTCCTATTTCAGATAGCGTACTGGGCTGGCCGGCATCTTAATCCGCGTGGAATGGCGAGTAAAATGCACTATTAAGCTTCTATGATAGGGCATTCACAGACCCGATTAGATCATTTTATATTTTGTTTAATATTAGATTTCAGGGAAATTCTATCACATTTGTTCAATTTACGTCGCTCCTATTTCAGTTAGCGTATTGGGCTAACCGTCATCTCAAAGCGCATGAAATGGCGAATAAAATGGACAATTAAACTTCTAGGGTAGGGCAAACGGAGCCCCGATTACATCATTTTATATTACGGTTAATATAAGAATTCAGCGTAATTCTATCACATTTCTTCAAATTACGTCGCTCCTATTTCAGATAGCGTACTGGGCTGGCCGGCATCTTAAAGCGAGTGGAATGGCGAGTAAAATGCACTATTAAACTTCTATGATAGGGCAATCAGTGACCCGATTAGATAATTTCATATTATAGTTAATTTAAGAATTCAGCGAAATTGTATCACATTTGTTAAATTTACGTCGCTCCTATTTCCGATAGCGTATTGGGCTAAGCGGCATCTCAAAGCGCATGAAATGGCGAGTAAAATGCACTATTAAACTTCTAGGGTAGGGCAATCAGTGACCCGATTAGATCATTTTATATTATAGTTAATTTAAGAATTCAGCGAAATTCTATCACATTTGTTCAATTTACGTCGCTCCTATTTCAGATAGCGTATTGGGCTAAGCGGCACCTCAAAGCGCATGAAATGGCGAGCAAAATGCACTATTAAACTTCTAGGATAAGGCAAACAGATACCCGATTAGATCATTTTATATTATGGTTAATATAAGAATTCAGCGAAATTCTATCACATTTGTTCAATTTACGTCGCTCATATTTCAGATAGCGTATTGGGCTAAGCGGCATCTCAAAGCGCAAGAAATGGCAAGTAAAATGCACTATTAAACTTCTAGGGTAGGGCAATCAGAGACCCGATTAGATCATTTTATATTTTGGTTAATATAAGAATTCAGTGAAATTCTATCACATTTGTTCAATTTACGTCGCTCCTATTTCAGATAGCGTATTGGGCAAAGCGGCATCCCAAAGCGTATGAAATGGCGAATAAAATGCACTATTAAACTTCTAGGGTAGGGCAAGCAGAGACCCGATTAGATCATTTTATATTATGGTTAATTTAAGAATTCAGCAAAATTCTATCACATTCGTTCAATTTAGGTCGCTCCTATTTTAGATAGCGTATTCGGCTAAGCGGCATCTCAAAGCGCATGAAATGGCGAGTGAAATGCACTATAAGACTTCTATGGTAGGGCGAACAGAGACCAGATTAGATCATTTTACATTCTGGTTAATAAAATAATTCAGCGAAATTCTATCACATTTGTTCAACTTTCGTCGCTCCTATTTCAGATAGCGTATTGAGCTAAGCGGCAACTGAAAGCACATGAAATGACGAGTGAAATGCACTATTAAACTTCTAGGGTAGGGCGAACAGAGACCCGATTAGATCATTTTACATTAAGGTTAATATAAGAATTCAGGGAAATTCTCTCACATTTGTTCAATTTACGTCGCTCCTATTTCAGATAGCGTACTGGGCTAGGCGGCATCTTAAAGCGCGTGGAATGGCGAGTAAAATGCACTACTAATCTTCTATGATAGGGCAATCAGAGACCCGATTAGATCATTTTATATTTTGTTTAATACAAGATTTCAGGGAAATTCTATCACATTTGTTCAATTCGTGTCGCTGATATTTCAGATAGCGTATTGGGCTAAGCGGCATCTCAAAGCGCATGAAATGGCGAGTAAAATGCACTATTAAACTCCTAGGGTAGGGCAAACAGAGACCCGATTAGATCATTTTATATTATGGTTAATTTAAGAATTCAGCAAGATTCTATCACATTTGTTGAATTTACGTCGCTCCTATTTCAGATAGCGTACTGGGCTAGGCGGCATCTTAAAGCGCGTGGAATGGCGAGTAAAATGCGCTGTGAAACTTCAATGATAGGGCAGTCAGAGACCCGATTAGATCATTTTATATTTTGTTTAATATAAGATTTCAGGGAAATCCTATCACATTTGTTCTATTTACGTCGCTCCTATTTCAGTTAGCGTATTGGGCTAACCGGCATCTCAAAGCGCATGAATGGCGAATAAAATGGACTATTAAACTTCTCGGGTAGGGCAAACGGAGACCCGATTAGATCATTTTATATTACGGTTAATATTAGAATTCAGCGTAATTCTATCACATTTCTTCAAATTACGTCGCTCCTATTTCAGATAGTGTACTGGGCTGGCCGGCATCTTAAAGCGCGTGGAATGGCGAGTAAAATGCACTATTAAACTTCTATGATAGGGCAATCAGTGACCTGATTAGATCATTTTATATTATAGTTAATTTAAGAATTCAGCGAAATTCTATCACATTTGTTCAATTTACGTCGCTCCTATTTCAGATAGCGTATTGGGCAAAGCGGCATCTCAAAGCGCATGAAATGACGAGTAAAATGCACTGTTAAACTTCTAGGGTAGGGCAAGCAGAGACCCGATTAGATCATTTTATATTATGGTTAATTTAAGAATTCAGCAAAATTCTATCACATTCGTTCAATTTAGGTCGATCCTATTTCAGATAGCGTACTGGGCTAGGCGGCATCTTAAAGCGCGTGGAATGGCGAGTAAAATGCACTACTAATCTTCTATGATAGGGCAATCAGAGACCCGATTAGATCATTTTATATTTTGTTTAATATAAGATTTCAGGGAAATTCTATCACATTTGTTCAATTTACGTCGCTCCTATTTCAGATAGCGTATTGGGCTAAGCGGCAACTGAAAGCGCATGAACTGACGAGTGAAATGCACTATTAAACTTCTAGGATAGGGCCAACAGAGACCCGATTAGATCATTTTACATTAAAGTTAATATAAGAATTCAGGGAAATTCTATCACATTCGTTCAATTTACGTCGCTCCTATTTCAGATAGCGTATTGGGCTACGCGGCATCACAAAGCGCATGAAATGGCGAATAAAATGTACTATTAAACTTCTAGGCTAGGGCGAACAGAGACCCGAGCAGATCATTTTACATTATGGTTAATTTAAGAATTCAGCAAAATTCTATCACATTTGTTCAATTTACGTCGCTCCTATTTCAGATAGCGTACTGGGCTAGGCGGCATCTTAAAGCGGGTGGAATGGCGAGTAGAATGCACTATTAAACTTCTAGGATAAGGCAAACAGATACCCCATTAGATCATTTTATATTACGGTTAATATAAGAATTCAGCGTAATTCTATCACATTTCTTCAAATTACGTCGCTCCTATTTCAGATAGCGTACTGGGCTGGCCGGCATCTTAATCCGCGTGGAATGGCGAGTAAAATGCACTATTAAGCTTCTATGATAGGGCATTCACAGACCCGATTAGATCATTTTATATTTTGTTTAATATAAGATTTCAGGGAAATTCTATCACATTTGTTCAATTTACGTCGCTCATATTTCAGATAGCGTATTGGGCTAAGCGGCATCTCAAAGCGCATGAAATGGCGAGTAGAATGCACTATTAAACTTCTAGGGTAGTGCAAACAGAGACCCGATTAGATCATTTCATATTTTGGTTAATATAAGAATTCAACGAAATTCTATCACATTTGTAAAATTTACGTCGCTCCTATTACATATAGCTTATTGGGCTTAGCGGCATCTCAAAGCGCATGAAATGACGAGTGAAATGCACTATTAAAATTCTATGGCAGGGCAAACAGAGACTCGATTAGATCATTTTTCATTAATGTTAATGAAAGAATTCAGCGAAATTCTATCACATTTGTTCAATTTACGTCGCTCCTATTTCAGATAGCGTACTGGGCTAGGCGGCATCTTAAAGCGGGTGGAATGGCGAGTAGAATGCACTATTAAACTTCTAGGATAAGGCAAACAGATACCCGATTAGATCATTTTATATTATGGTTAATTTAAGAATTCAGCGAAATTCTATCACATTTGTTCCATTTACGTCGCTCCAATTTCAGATAGCGTATTGGGCTAAGCGGCATCTCAAAGCGCATGAAATGGCGAATAAAATGCACTATTAAACTTCTAGGATAAGGCAAACAGAGACCCGATTAGATCAGTTTATGTTACGGTTAATATAAGTATTCAGCGTAATTCTATCACATTTGTTCAAGTTACAACGCTCCTATTTCAGATAGCGTATTGGGCTAAGCGGCATCTCAAGGCGCATGAAATGGCGAGTGAAATGCACTATTAGACTTCTATGGTAGGGCGAACAGAGACCCGATTGGATCATTTTACATTAAGGTTAATATAAGAATTCACGGAAATTCTATCACATTTGTTCAATTTACGTCGCTCCCATTCCAGATAGCGTATTGGGCTAAGCGGCCTCTCAAAGCGCATGAAATGGCGAGTAAAATGCGCTATTAAACTTCTAGGATAAGGCAAACAGAGACCCGATTAGATCATTTTATGTTACGGTTAATATAAGTATTCAGCGTAATTCTATCACATTTGTTCAAGTTACAACGCTCCTATTTCAGATAGCGTACTGGGCTAGGCGGCATCTCAAAGCGCATGGAATGGCGAGTAAAATGCACTACTAATCTTCTATGATAGGGCAATCAGAGACCCGATTAGATCATTTTATATTTTGTTTAATATAAGATTTCAGGGAAATTCTATCACATTTGTTCAATTTACGTCGCACCTGTTTCAGATAGCGTATTGGGCTAAGCGGCATCTCAAAGCGCATGAAATGGCGAGTAAAATGCAATACTAAACTTCTAGGATAAGGCAAATAGAGACCCGATTAGATCATTTTATATTTTTGTTAATATAAGAATTCAGCGAAATTCTATCACATTTGTTCAATTTACGTCGCTCATATTTCCGATAGCGTATTGGGCTAAGCGGCATCTCAAAGCGCATGAAATGGCGAGTAAAATGCACTGTTAAACTTCTAGGGTAGGGCAATCAGTGACCCGATTAGATCATTTTATATTATAGTTAATTTAAGAATTCAGCGATATTCTATCACATTTGTTCAATTTACGTCGCTCCTATTGCAGATAGCGTATTGGGTTAAGCGGCACCTCAAAGCGCATGAAATGACGAGTGAAATGCACTATTAAACTTCTAGGGTAGTGCAAACAGAGATCCGATTAGATCATTTTATATTTTGGTTATTATAAGAATTCAACGAAATTCTATCACATTTGTTCTATTTACGTCGCTCCTATTTCAGTTAGCGTATTGGGCTAACCGGCATCTCAAAGCGCATGAAATGGCGAATAAAATGGACTATTAAACTTCTAGGGTAGGGCAAACAGAGACCCGAGTAGATCATTTTATATTACGGTTAATATAAGAATTCAGCGTAATTCTGTCACATTTCTTCAAATTACGTCGCTCCTATTTCAGTTAGCGTATTGGGCTAAGCGGCACCTCAAAGCGCATGAAATGGCGAGTGAAATGCACTATTAGACTTCTATGGTAGGGCGAACAGAGACCCGATTGGATCATTTTACATTAAGGTTTATATAAGAATTCACGGAAATTCTATCACATTTGTTCAATTTACGTCGCTCCTATTTCAGATAGTGTATTGGGCTAAGCGGCCTCTCAAAGCGCATGAAATGATGCGTAAAATGCGCTATTAAACTTCTAGGATAAGGCAAACGGAGACCCGATTTGTTCATTTTATATTACGGTTAATATAAGAATTCAGCGTAATTCTATCACATTTCCTCAAATTACGTCGTTCCTATTTCAGATAGCGTACTGGGCTGGCCGGCATCTTAATCCGCGTGGAATGGCGAGTAAAATGCACTATTAAGCTTCTATGAATGGGCATTCACAGACCCGATTAGATCATTTTATATTTTGTTTAATATAAGATTTCAGGGAAATTCTATCACATTTGTTCAATTTACGTCGCTCATATTTCAGATAGCGTATTGGGCTAAGCGGCATCTCAAAGCGCATGAAATGGCGAGTAGAATGCACTATTAAACTTCTAGGGTAGTGCAAACAGAGACCCGATTAGATCATTTTATATTACGGTTAATATAAGAATTCAGCGTAATTCTATCCCATTTCTTCAAATTACGTCGCTCCTATTTCAGATAGCGTACTGGTCTGGTCGGCATCTTAAAGCGCGTGGAATGGCGAGTAAAATGCACTATTAAACTTCTATGATAGGGCAATCAGTGACCCGATTAGATCATTTTATATTATAGTTAATTTAAGAATTCAGCGAAATTCTATCACATTTGTTCAATTTACGTCGCTCCAATTTCAGATAGCGTATTGGGCTAAGCGGCATCTCAAAGCGCATGAAAGGGCGAGTGAAATGCACTATTAGACTTCTATGGTAGGGCGAACAGAGACCCGATTGGAACATTTTACATTAAGGTTAATATAAGAATTCACGGAAATTCTATCACATTTGTTCAATTTACGTCGCTCCTATTCCAGATAGCGTATTGGGCTAAGCGGCATCTCAAAGCGCATGAAATGGCGAGTAAAATGCGCTATTAAACTTCTAGGATAAGGCAAACACAGACCCGATTAGATCATTTTATATTACGGTTAATATAAGAATTCAGCGTAATTCTATCACATTTGTTCAAGTTACGTCGCTCCTATTTCAGATAGCGTACTGGGCTAGGCGGCATCTTAAAGCGCGTGGAATGGCGAGTAAAATGCACTACTAATCTTCTATGATAGGGCAATCAGAGACCCGATTAGATCATTTTATATTTTGATTAATATAAGGTTTCAGGGAAATTCTATCACATTTGTTCAATTTACGTCGCTCCTATTTCAGATAGCGTATTGGGCTAAGCGGCAACTGAAAGCGCATGAAATGGCGAATAAAATGGACTATTAAACTTCTAGGGTAGGGCAAACAGAGACCCGATTAGATCATTTTATATTACGGTTAATATAAGAATTCAGCGTAATTCTATCACATTTCTTCAAATTACGTCGCTCCTATTTCAGATAGCGTACTTGTCTGGTCGGCATCTTAAAGCGCGTGGAATGGCGAGTAAAATGCACTATTAAACTTCTATGATAGGGCAATCAGTGACCCGATTAGATCATTTTATATTATAGTTAATTTAAGAATTCAGCGAAATTCTATCACATTTGTTCAATTTACGTCGCTCCAATTTCAGATAGCGTATTGGGCTAAGCGGCATCTCAAAGCGCATGAAAGGGCGAGTGAAATGCACTATTAGACTTCTATGGTAGGGCGAACAGAGACCCGATTGGAACATTTTACATTAAGGTTAATATAAGAATTCACGGAAATTCTATCACATTTGTTCAATTTACGTCGCTCCTATTCCAGATAGCGTATTGGGCTAAGCAGCATCTCAAAGCGCATGAAATGGCGAGTAAAATGCGCTATTAAACTTCTAGGATAAGGCAAACACAGACCCGATTAGATCATTTTATATTACGGTTAATATAAGAATTCAGCGTAATTCTATCACATTTGTTCAAGTTACGTCGCTCCTATTTCAGATAGCGTACTGGGCTAGGCGGCATCTTAAAGCGCGTGGAATGGCGAGTAAAATGCACTACTAATCTTCTATGATAGGGCAATCAGAGACCCGATTAGATCATTTTATATTTTGATTAATATAAGGTTTCAGGGAAATTCTATCACATTTGTTCAATTTACGTCGCTCCTATTTCAGATAGCGTATTGGGCTAAGCGGCAACTGAAAGCGCATGAAATGACGAGTGAAATGCACTATTAAACTTCTAGGGTAGGGCGAACAGAGACCCGATTAGATCATTTTATATTATGGTTAATTTAAGAATTCAGCAAAATTCTATCACATTTGTTCAATTTACGTCGCTCCTATTTCGGATAGCGTACTGGGCTAGGCGGCATCCTAAAGCGCGTGGAGTGGCGAGTAAAATGCACTATTAAACTTGTATGATAGGGCAATCAGAGACGCGATTAGATCATTTTATATTTTGTTTAATACAAGATTTCAGGGAAATTCTATCACATTTGTTCAATTCGTGTCGCTGATATTTCAGATAGCTTATTGGGCTAAGCGGCATCTCAAAGCGCATGAAATGGCGAGTAAAATGCACTATTAAACTTCTAGGATAAGGCAAACGGAGACCCGATTAGTTCATTTTATATTACCGTTAATATAAGAATTCAGCGTAATTCTATCACATTTCTTCAAATTACGTCGCTCCTATTTCAGATAGCGTACTGGGCTGGCCGGCATCTTAATCCGCGTGGAATGGCGAGTAAAATGCACTATTAAGCTTCTATGATAGGGCATTCACAGACCCGATTAGATCATTTTATATTTTGTTTAATATAAGATTTCAGGGAAATTCTATCACATTTGTTCAATTTACGTCGCTCCTATTTCAGTTAGCGTATTGGGCTAACCGGCATCTCAAAGCGCATGAAATGGCGAATAAAATGCACAATTAAACTTCTAGGGTAGGGCAAACGGAGCCCCGATTACATCATTTTATATTACGGTTAATATGAGAATTCAGCGTAATTCTATCACATTTCTTCAAATTACGTCGCTCCTATTTCAGATAGCGTACTGGGCTGGCCGGCATCTTAAAGCGCGTGGAATGGCGAGTAAAATGCACTATTAAACTTCTATGATAGGGCAATCAGTGACCCGATTAGATAATTTTATATTATAGTTAATTTAAGAATTCAGCGAAATTCTATCACATTTGTTCAATTTACGTCGCTCCTATTTCAGATAGCGTATTGGGCTAAGCGGCATCTCAAAGCGCATGAAATGGCGAGCAAAATGCACTATTAAACTTCTAGGGTAGGGCAAACAGAGACCCGATTAGGTCATTTTATATTTTTGTTAATATAAGAATTCAGCGAAATTCTATCACATTTGTTCAATTTACTTCGCTCATATTTCCGATAGCGTATTGGGCTAAGCGGCAACTGAAAGCGCATGAAATGACGAGTGAAATGCACTATTAAACTTCAAGGGTAGGGCGAACAGAGACCCGATTATATCATTTTATATTATGGTTAATTTAAGAATTCAGCAAAATTCTATCACATTTGTTCAATTTACGTCGCTCCTATTTCGGATAGCGTACTGGGCTAGGCGGCATCCTAAAGCGCGTGGAGTGGCGAGTAAAATGCACTATTAAACTTGTATGATAGGGCAATCAGAGACGCGATTAGATCATTTTATATTTTGTTTAATACAAGATTTCAGGGAAATTCTATCACATTTGTTCAATTCGTGTCGCTGATATTTCAGATAGCTTATTGGGCTAAGCGGCATCTCAAAGCGCATGAAATGGCGAGTAAAATGCACTATTAAACTTCTAGGATAAGGCAAACGGAGACCCGATTAGTTCATTTTATATTACCGTTAATATAAGAATTCAGCGTAATTCTATCACATTTCTTCAAATTACGTCGCTCCTATTTCAGATAGCGTACTGGGCTGGCCGGCATCTTAATCCGCGTGGAATGGCGAGTAAAATGCACTATTAAGCTTCTATGATAGGGCATTCACAGACCCGATTAGATCATTTTATATTTTGTTTAATATAAGATTTCAGGGAAATTCTATCACATTTGTTCAATTTACGTCGCTCCTATTTCAGTTAGCGTATTGGGCTAACCGGCATCTCAAAGCGCATGAAATGGCGAATAAAATGGACAATTAAACTTCTAGGGTAGGGCAAACGGAGCCCCGATTACATCATTTTATATTACGGTTAATATGAGAATTCAGCGTAATTCTATCACATTTCTTCAAATTACGTCGCTCCTATTTCAGATAGCGTACTGGGCTGGCCGGCATCTTAAAGCGCGTGGAATGGCGAGTAAAATGCACTATTAAACTTCTATGATAGGGCAATCAGTGACCCGATTAGATAATTTTATATTATAGTTAATTTAAGAATTCAGCGAAATTCTATCACATTTGTTCAATTTACGTCGCTCCTATTTCAGATAGCGTATTGGGATAAGCGTCATCTCAAAGCGCATGAAATGGCGAGCAAAATGCACTATTAAACTTCTAGGGTATGGCAAAAAGAGACCCGATTAGATCATTTTGTACTATGGTTAATTTAAGAATTCAGCAAAATTCTATCACGTTTGTTCAATTTACGTCGCTCCTATTGCAGATAGCGTGTTGGGCTATGCGGCATCTTAAAGCGCTCGGAATGGCGAGTAAAATGCACTATTAAACTTCTATGCTAGGGCAATCAGAGACCCGATTAGATCATTTTATATTTTGGTTAATATAAGAATTCAGTGAAATTCTATCACATTTGTTCAACTTTCGTCGCTCCTATTTCAGATAGCGTATTGAGCCAAGCGGCAACTGAAAGCACATGAAATGACGAGTGAAATGCTCTATTAAACTTCTAGGGTAGGGCGAACAGAGACCCGATTAGATCATTTTACATTAAGGTTAATATAAGAATTCAGGGAAATTCTATCACGTTTGTTCAATTTACGTCGCTCCTATTTCAGATAGCGTACTGGGCTAGGCGGCATCTTAAAGCGCGTGGAATGGCGAGTAAAATGCACTATTAAACTTCTATGATAGGGCAATCAGAGACCCGATTAGATCATTTTATATTTTGTTTAATACAAGATTTCAGGGAAATTCTATCACATTTGTTCAATTCGTGTCGCTGATATTTCAGATAGCGTATTGGGCTAAGCGGCATCTCAAAGCGCATGAAATGGCGAGTAAAATGCACTATTAAACTCCTAGGGTAGGGCAAACAGAGACCCGATTAGATCATTTTATATTATGGTTAATTTAAGAATTCAGCAAGATTCTATCACATTTGTTGAATTTACGTCGCTCCTATTTCAGATAGCGTACTGGGCTAGGCGGCATCTTAAAGCGCGTGGAATGGCGAGTAAAATGCACTGTGAAACTTAAATGATAGGGCAGTCAGAGACCCGATTAGATCATTTTATATTTTGTTTAATATAAGATTTCAGGGAAATCCTATCACATTTGTTCTATTTACGTCGCTCCTATTTCAGTTAGCGTATTGGGCTAACCGGCATCTCAAAGCGCATGAAATGGCGAATAAAATGGACTATTAAACTTCTCGGGTAGGGCAAACGGAGACCCGATTAGATCATTTTATATTACGGTTAATATTAGAATTCAGCGTAATTCTATCACATTTCTTCAAATTACGTCGCTCCTATTTCAGATAGTGTACTGGGCTGGCCGGCATCTCAAAGCGCATGAAATGGCGAGCAAAATGCACTATTAGACTTCTAGGGTAGGGCAAACAGAGACCCGATTAGATCATTTTATATTTTTGTTAATATAAGAATTCAGCAAAATTCTATCACATTTGTTCAATTTACGTCGCTCATATTTCCGATAGCGTATTGGGCTAAGCGGCATCTCAAAGCGCATGAAATGGCGAGTAAAATGCACTATTAAACTTCTAGGGTAGGGCAATCAGTGACCCGATTAGATCATTTTATATTATAGTTAATTTAAGAATTCAGCGATATTCTATCACATTTGTTCAATTTACGTCGCTCATATTTCCGATAGCGTATTGGGTTAAGCGGCATCTCAAAGCGCATGAAATGGCGAGTAAAATGCACTATTATACTTCTAGGGTAGGGCAATCAGTGACCCGATTAGATCATTTTATATTATAGTTAATTTAAGAATTCAGCGATATTCTATCACATTTGTTCAACTTACGTCGCTCCTATTTCAGATAGCGTATTGGGATAAGCGTCATCTCAAAGCGCATGAAATGGCGAGCAAAATGCACTATTATACTTCTAGGGTAGGGCAAACTGAGACCCGATTAGATCATTTTGTACTATGGTTAATTTAAGAATTCAGCAAAATTCTTACACGTTTGTTCAATTTACGTCGCTCCTATTGCAGATAGCGTGTTGGGTTAAGCGGCATCTCGAAGCGCATGAAATGGCGAGTATAATGCACTATTAAACTTCTAGGATAAGGCAAACAGATACCCGATTAGATCATTTTATATTATGGTTAATATAAGAATTCAGCGAAATTCTATCACATTTGTTCAATTTACGTCGCTCATATTTCAGATAGCGTATTGGGCTAAGCGGCATCTCAAAGCGCAAGAAATGGCAAGTAAAATGCACTATTAAACTTCTAGGGTAGGGCAATCAGTGACCCGATTAGATCATTTTATATTATAGTTAATTTAAGAATTCAGCGAAATTCTATCACATTTGTTCAATTTACGTCGCTCCTATTTCAGATAGCGTATTGGGCTATGCGGCATCTTAAAGCGCTCGGAATGGCGAGTAAAATGCACTATTAAACTTCTATGCTAGGGCAATCAGAGACCCGATTAGATCATTTTATATTTTGGTTAATATAAGAATTCAGTTAAATTCTATCACATTTGTTCAATTTACGTCGCTCCTATTTCAGATAGCGTATTGGGCAAAGCGGCATCTCAAAGCGTATGAAATGTCGAGTAAAATGCACTATTAAACTTCTAGGGTAGGGCAAGCAGAGACCCGATTAGATCATTTTATATTATGGTTAATTTAAGAATTCAGCAAAATTCTATCACATTCGTTCAATTTAGGTCGCTCCTATTTTAGATAGCGTATTGGGCTAAGCGGCATCTCAAAGCGCATGAAATGGCGAGTGAAATGCACTATAAGACTTCTATGGTAGGGCGAACAGAGACCAGATTAGATCATTTTACATTCTGGTTAATAAAATAATTCAGCGAAATTCTATCACATTTGTTCAATTTACGTCGCTCCTATTTCAGATAGCGTACTGGGCTAGGCGGCATCTTAAAGCGCGTGGAATGGCGAGTAAAATGCACTACTAATCTTCTATGATAGGGCAATCAGAGACCCGATTAGATCATTTTATATTTTGTTTAATACAAGATTTCAGGGAAATTCTATCACATTTGTTCAATTCGTGTCGCTGATATTTCAGATAGCGTATTGGGCTAAGCGGCATCTCAAAGCGCATGAAATGGCGAGTAAAATGCACTATTAAACTCCTAGGGTAGGGCAAACAGAGACCCGATTAGATCATTTTATATTATGGTTAATTTAAGAATTCAGCAAGATTCTATCACATTTGTTGAATTTACGTCGCTCCTATTTCAGATAGCGTACTGGGCTAGGCGGCATTTTAAAGCGCGTGGAATGGCGAGTAAAATGCACTGTGAAACTTCAATGATAGGGCAGTCAGAGACCCGATTAGATCATTTTATATTTTGTTTAATATAAGATTTCAGGGAAATCCTATCACATTTGTTCTATTTACGCCGCTCCTATTTCAGTTAGCGTATTGGGCTAACCGGCATCTCAAAGCGCATGAAATGGCGAATAAAATGGACTATTAAACTTCTCGGGTAGGGCAAACGGAGACCCGATTAGATCATTTTATATTACGGTTAATATAAGAATTCAGCGTAATTCTATCACATTTCTTCAAATTACATCGCTCCTATTTCAGATAGCGTACTGGGCTGGCCGGCATCTTAAAGCGCGTGGAATGGCGAGTAAAATGCACTATTAAACTTCTATGATAGGGCAATCAGTGACCCGATTAGATAATTTTATATTATAGTTAATTTAAGAATTCAGCGAAATTCTATCACATTTGTTCAATTTACGTCGCTCCTATTTCAGATAGCGTATTGGGCTAAGCGGCATCTCAAAGCGCATGAAATGGCGAGTAAAATGCACTATTAAACTTCTAGGGTAGGGCAATCAGTGACCCGATTAGATCATTTTATATTATAGTTAATTTAAGAATTCAGCGATATTCTATCACATTTGTTCAATTTATGTCGCTCCTATTTCAGATAGCGTATTGGGCTAAGTGGCATCTCAAAGCGCATGAAATGGCGAGCAAAATGCACTATTAAACTTCTAGGGTAGGGCAAACAGAGACCCGATTAGATCATTTTATATTATGGTTAATTTAAGAATTCAGCCAAATTCTATCACATTTGTTCAATTTACGTCGCTCCTATTTCAGATAGCATACTGGGCTAGGCGGAATCTTAAAGCGCGTGGATTGGCGAGTAAAATGCACTATTAAACTGCTATGATAGGGCAATCAGAGACCCGTTTAGATCATTTTATATTTTGGTTAATATAAGAATTGAGCGAAATTCTATCACAATTGTTCTATTTACGTCGCTCCTATTTCAGATAGCGTACTGGGCTAAGCGGCATCTCAAAGCGCATGAAACGGCGAGTGAAATGCACTATTAAACTTCTAGGGTAGGGCGAACAGAGACCCGATTAGATCATTTTACATTAAGGTTAATATATGTATTCAGGGAAATTCTATCACATTTGTTCAACTTACGTCGCTCCTATTTCAGATAGCGTATTGGGCTAAGCGGCATCACAAAGCGCATGAAATGGCGAGTGAAATGCACCATTAGACTTCTATGGTAGGGCGAACAGAGACCCGATTAGATGATTTTACATAAAGGTTAATATAAGGATTCACGGAAATTCTATCACATTTGTTCAATTTACGTCGCTCCTATTTCAGATAGCGTATTGGGCTATGCGGCATCTCAAAGCGCATGAAATGGCGAGCAAAATGCACTATTACACTTCTAGGGTAGGGCAAACAGAGACCCGATTAGATCATTTTATGTAATGGTTAATTTAAGAATTCAGCGTAATTCTATCACATTTGTTCAATTTACGTCGCTCCTATTTCATATAGCGTATTGGGCTGATCGGCATCTCAAAGCGCATGAAATGGCGAGTAAAATGCACTATTAAACTTCTAGGGTAGGGCAAACAGAGACCCGATTAGATCATTTTATATTACGGATAATATAAGAATTCAGGGAAATTCTATCACATTTGTTCAACTTACGCCGCACCTGCTTGAGATAGCGTACTGGGCTAGGCGGCATCTTCAAGCGCGTGGAATCGCGAGTAAAATGCACTTTTAAGCTTCTAGGGTAGGGCGAACAGAGACCCGATTAGATAATTTTATATTATAGTTAATTAAAGAATTCAGCGAAATTCTATCACATTTGTTCAATTTACGTCGCTCCTATTTCAGATAGCGTGCTAGGCTAGACGGCACCTTAAAGCGCGTGGAATGGCGAGTGAAATGCACTATCAAACTTCGATGATAGGGCAATCAGAGACTCGATTAGATCATTTCATATTTGGGTTAATATACGAATTCAGGGAAATTCTATCACATTTGTTCAATTTACGTCACTCCTATTTCAGATAGCGTATTGGGCTAAGCGGCATATCAATGCGCATGAAATGGCGAGTAAAATGCACTATTAAACTCCTAGGGTAATGCAAAGAGAGACCCGATTAGATCATTTTATATTACGCTTCATATAAGAATTAAGCGTAATTCTATCACATTTCTTCAATTTACGTCGCTCCTATTTAAGATAGCGTACTGGGCTAGGCGGCATCTCAAGGCGCATGAAATGACGAGTGAAATGCAACACTAAACTTCTAGGGTCGGGCGAACAGAGACCCGATTAGATCATTTTACATTAAGGTTAATATAAGAATTCAGCGAAATTCTATCACATTTGTTCAATTTACGTCGCTCATATTTCAGATAGCGTATAGTGCTAAGCGGCATCTCAAAGCGTATGAAATGGCGAGTAAAATGCACTCCTAAATTTCTATGATTGGGCAATCAGAGACCCGATTAGATCATTTTATATTTTGTTTAATATAAGATTTCAGGGAAATTCTATCACATTTGTTCAATTTACGTCGCTCATATTTCAGATAGCGTATTGGGCTAAGCGGCATCTCAAAGCCCCTGAAATGGCGAGTAGAATGCACTATTAAACTTCTAGGGTAGTGCAAACAGAGACCCGATTAGATCATTTTATATTTTGGTTAATATAAGAATTCAACGAAATTCTATCACATTTGTAAAATTTACGTCGCTCCTATTACAGATAGCTTATTGGGCTTAGCGGCATCTCAAAGCGCATGAAATGACGAGTGAAATGCACTATTAAACTTCTAGGGTAGGGCAAACAGAGACCCGATTAGATCATTTTATATTATGGTTAATTTAAGAATTCAGCAAAATTCTATCACATTTCTTCAATTTACGTCGCTCCTATTTCAGATAGCGTACTGGGCTAGGCGGCATCTTAAAGCGGGTGGAATGGCGAGTAGAATGCACTATTAAAATTCTATGGTAGGGCAAACAGAGACTCGATTAGATCATTTTTCATTAATGTTAATGAAAGAATTCAGCGAAATTCTATCACATTTGTTCAATTTACGTCGCACCTGTTTCAGATAGCGTATTGGGCTAAGCGGCATCTCAAAGCGCATGAAATGGCGAGCAAAATGCAATACTAAACTTCTAGGATAAGGCAAATAGAGACCCGATTAGATCATTTTATATTTTTGTTAATATAAGAATTCAGCGAAATTCTATCACATTTGTTCAATTTACGTCGCTCATATTTCCGATAGCGTATTGGGATAAGCGGCATCTCAAAGCGCATGAAATGGCGAGTAAAATGCACTGTTAAACTTCTAGGGTAGGGCAATCAGTGACCCGATTAGATCATTTTATATTAGAGTTTATTTAAGAATTCAGCGATATTCTATCACATTTGTTCAATTTACGTCGCTCCTATTGCAGATAGCGTATTGGGTTAAGCGGCACCTCAAAGCGCATGAAATGGCGCGTAAAATGCGCTATTAAACTTCTAGGATAAGGCAAACAGAGACCCGATTAGATCATTTTATATTATGGTTAATTTAAGAATTCAACGAAATTCTATCACATTTGTTCTATTTACGTCGCTCCTATTACAGTTAGCGTATTGGGCTAACCGGCATCTCAAAGCGCATGAAATGGCGAATAAAATGGACTATTAAACTTCTAGGGTAGGGCAAACAGAGACCCGAGTAGATCATTTTATATTACGGTTAATATAAGAATTCAGCGTAATTCTATCACATTTCTTCAAATTACGTCGCTCCTATTTCAGATAGCGTATTGGGCTAAGCGGCACCTCAAAGCGCATGAAATGGCGAGTGAAATGCACTATTAGACTTCTATGGTAGGGCGAACAGAGACCCGATTGGATCATTTTACATTAAGGTTTATATAAGAATTCACGGAAATTCTATCACATTTGTTCAATTTACGTCGCTCCTATTTCAGATAGCGTATTGGGCTAAGCGTCCTCTCAAAGCGCATGAAATGATGCGTAAAATGCGCTATTAAACTTCTAGGATAAGGCAAACGGAGACCCGATTTGTTCATTTTATATTACGGTTAATATAAGAATTCAGCGTAATTCTATCACATTTCTTCAAATTACGTCGCTCCTATTTCAGATAGCGTACTGGGCTGGCCGGCATCTTAATCCGCGTGGAATGGCGAGTAAATTGCACTATTAAGCTTCTATGAATGGGCATTCACAGACCCGATTAGATCATTTTATATTTTGTTTAATACATGATTTCAGGGAAATTCTATCACATTTGTTCAATTCGTGTCGCTGATATATCAGATAGATTATTGGGCTAAGCGGCATCTCAAAGCGCATGAAATGGCGAGTAAAATGCACTATTAAACTCCTAGGGTAGGGCAAACAGAGACCCGATTAGATCATTTTATATTATGGTTAATTTAAGAATTCAACAAGATTCTATCACATTTGTTGAATTTACGTCGCTCCTATTTCAGATAGCGTACTGGGCTAGGCGGCATCTTAAAGCGCGTGGAATCGCGAGGAAAATGCACTGTTAAACTTCAATGATAGGGCAGTCACAGACCCGATTAGATCATTTTATATTTTGTTTAATATAAGATTTCAGGGAAATCCTATCACATTTGTTCTATTTACGTCGCTCCTATTTCAGTTAGCGTGTTGGGCTAACCGGCATCTCAAAGCGCATGAAATGGCGAATAAAATGGACTATTAAACTTCTAGGGTAGGGCAAACAGAGACCCGATTAGATCATTTTATATTACGGTTAATATAAGAATTCAGCGTAATTCTATCACATTTCTTCAAATTACGTCGCTCCTATTTCAGATAGCGTACTGGTCTGGTCGGCATCTTAAAGCGCGTGGAATGGCGAGTAAAATGCACTATTAAACTTCTATGATAGGGCAATCAGTGACCCGATTAGATCATTTTATATTATAGTTAATTTAAGAATTCAGCGAAATTCTATCACATTTGTTCAATTTACGTCGCTCCAATTTCAGATAGCGTATTGGGCTAAGCGGCATCTCAAAGCGCATGAAAGGGCGAGTGAAATGCACTATTAGACTTCTATGGTAGGGCGAACAGAGACCCGATTGGAACATTTTACATTAAGGTTAATATAAGAATTCACGGAAATTCTATCACATTTGTTCAATTTACGTCGCTCCTATTCCAGATAGCGTATTGGGCTAAGCAGCATCTCAAAGCGCATGAAATGGCGAGTAAAATGCGCTATTAAACTTCTAGGATAAGGCAAACACAGACCCGATTAGATCATTTTATATTACGGTTAATATAAGAATTCAGCGTAATTCTATCACATTTGTTCAAGTTACGTCGCTCCTATTTCAGATAGCGTACTGGGCTAGGCGGCATCTTAAAGCGCGTGGAATGGCGAGTAAAATGCACAACTAATCTTCTATGATAGGGCAATCAGAGACCCGATTAGATCATTTTATATTTTGATTAATATAAGGTTTCAGGGAAATTCTATCACATTTGTTCAATTTACGTCGCTCCTATTTCAGATAGCGTATTGGGCTAAGCGGCAACTGAAAGCGCATGAAATGACGAGTGAAATGCACTATTAAACTTCTAGGGTAGGGCGAACAGAGACCCGATTAGATCATTTTATATTACCGTTAATATAAGAATTCAGCGTAATTCTATCACATTTCTTCAAATTACGTCGCTCCTATTTCAGATAGCGTACTGGGCTGGCCGGCATCTTAATCCGCGTGGAATGGCGAGTAAAATGCACTATTAAGCTTCTATGATAGGGCATTCACAGACCCGATTAGATCATTTTATATTTTGTTTAATATAAGATTTCAGGGAAATTCTATCACATTTGTTCAATTTACGTCGCTCCTATTTCAGTTAGCGTATTGGGCTAACCGGCATCTCAAAGCGCATGAAATGGCGAATAAAATGGACAATTAAACATCTAGGGTAGGGCAAACGGAGCCCCGATTACATCATTTTATATTACGGTTAATATGAGAATTCAGCGTAATTCTATCACATTTCTTCAAATTACGTCGCTCCTATTTCAGATAGCGTACTGGGCTGGCCGGCATCTTAAAGCGCGTGGAATGGCGAGTAAAATGCACTATTAAACTTCTATGATAGGGCAATCAGTGACCCGATTAGATAATTTTATATTATAGTTAATTTAAGAATTCAGCGAAATTCTATCACATTTGTTCAATTTACGTCGCTCCTATTTCAGATAGCGTATTGGGCTAAGCGGCATCTCAAAGCGCATGAAATGGCGAGCAAAATGCACTATTAAACTTCTAGGGTAGGGCAAACAGAGACCCGATTAGATCATTTTATATTTTTGTTAATATAAGAATTCAGCGAAATTCTATCACATTTGTTCAATTTACGTCGCTCATATTTCCGATAGCGTATTGGGCTAAGCGGCATCTCAAAGCGCATGAAATGGCGAGTAAAATGCACTATTAAACTTCTAGGGTAGGGCAATCAGTGACCCGATTAGATCATTTTATATTATAGTTAATTTAAGAATTCAGCGATATTCTATCACATTTGTTCAATTTACGTCGCTCCTATTTCAGATAGCGTATTGGGATAAGCGTCATCTCAAAGCGCATGAAATGGCGAGCAAAATGCACTATTAAACTTCTAGGGTAGGGCAAAAAGAGACCCGATTAGATCATTTTGTACTATGGTTAATTTAAGAATTCAGCAAAATTCTATCACGTTTGTTCAATTTACGTCGCTCCTATTGCAGATAGCGTGTTGGGCTATGCGGCATCTTAAAGCGCTCGGAATGGCGAGTAAAATGCACTATTAAACTTCTATGCTAGGGCAATCAGAGACCCGATTAGATCATTTTATATTTTGGTTAATATAAGAATTCAGTGAAATTCTATCACATTTGTTCAACTTTCGTCGCTCCTATTTCAGATAGCGTATTGAGCCAAGCGGCAACTGAAAGCACATGAAATGACGAGTGAAATGCTCTATTAAACTTCTAGGGTAGGGCGAACAGAGACCCGATTAGATCATTTTACATTAAGGTTAATATAAGAATTCAGGGAAATTCTATCACGTTTGTTCAATTTACGTCGCTCCTATTTCAGATAGCGTACTGGGCTAGGCGGCATCTTAAAGCGCGTGGAATGGCGAGTAAAATGCACTACTAATCTTCTATGATAGGGCAATCAGAGACCCGATTAGATCATTTTATATTTTGTTTAATACAAGATTTCAGGGAAATTCTATCACATTTGTTCAATTCGTGTCGCTGATATTTCAGATAGCGTATTGGGCTAAGCGGCATCTCAAAGCGCATGAAATGGCGAGTAAAATGCACTATTAAACTCCTAGGGTAGGGCAAACAGAGACCCGACTAGATCATTTTATATTATGGTTAATTTAAGAATTCAGCAAGATTCTATCACATTTGTTGAATTTACGTCGCTCCTATTTCAGATAGCGTACTGGGCTAGGCGGCATCTTAAAGCGCGTGGAATGGCGAGTAAAATGCACTGTGAAACTTAAATGATAGGGCAGTCAGAGACCCGATTAGATCATTTTATATTTTGTTTAATATAAGATTTCAGGGAAATCCTATCACATTTGTTCTATTTACGTCGCTCCTATTTCAGTTAGCGTATTGGGCTAACCGGCATCTCAAAGCGCATGAAATGGCGAATAAAATGGACTATTAAACTTCTCGGGTAGGGCAAACGGAGACCCGATTAGATCATTTTATATTACGGTTAATATTAGAATTCAGCGTAATTCTATCACATTTCTTCAAATTACGTCGCTCCTATTTCAGATAGTGTACTGGGCTGGCCGGCATCTTACAGCGCGTGGAATGGCGAGTAAAATGCACTATTAAACTTCTATGATAGGGCAATCAGTGACCCGATTAGATAATTTTATATTATAGTTAATTTAAGAATTCAGCGAAATTCTATCACATTTGTTCAATTTACGTCGCTCCTATTTCAGATAGCGTATTGGGCTAAGCGGCATCTCAAAGCGCATGAAATGGCGAGCAAAATGCACTATTAAACTTCTATGATAGGGCAATCAGTGACCCGATTAGATCCTTTTATATTATAGTTAATTTAAGAATTCAGCGAAATTCTATCACATTTGTTCAATTTACGTCGCTCCTATTTCAGATAGCGTATTGGGCTAAGCGGCATCTCAAAGCGCATGAAATGGCGAGCAAAATGCACTATTAAACTTCTAGGGTAGGGCAAACAGAGACCCGATTAGATCATTTTATATTTTTGTTAATATAAGAATTCAGCGAAATTCTATCACATTTGTTCAATTTACGTCGCTCATATTTCCGATAGCGTATTGGGCTAAGCGGCATCTCAAAGCGCATGAAATGGCGAGTAAAATGCACTATTAAACTTCTAGGGTAGGGCAATCAGTGACCCGATTAGATCATTTTATATTATAGTTAATTTAAGAATTCAGCGATATTCTATCACATTTGTTCAATTTATGTCGCTCCTATTTCAGATAGCGTATTGGGCTAAGTGGCATCTCAAAGCGCATGAAATGGCGAGCAAAATGCACTATTAAACTTCTAGGGTAGGGCAAACAGAGACCCGATTAGATCATTTTATATTATGGTTAATTTAAGAATTCAGCAAAATTCTATCACATTTGTTCAATTTACGTCGCTCATATTTCAGATAGCGTATTGGGCTAAGCGGCATCTCAAAGCGCATGAAATGACGAGTGAAATGCACTATTAAACTTCTAGGGTAGGGCAAACAGAGACCCGATTAGATCATTTTATATTATGGTTAATTTAAGAATTCAGCAAAATTCTATCACATTTGTTCAATTTACGTCGCTCCTATTTCGGATAGCGTACTGAGCTGGCCGGCATCTTAAACCGCGTGGAATGGCGAGTAAAATGCACTATTAAACTTCTATGATAGGGCAATCAGAAACCCGATTAGATTATTTTATATTTTGGTTAATATAAGGATTCAGGGAAATTCTATCACATTTGTTCAATTTAGGTCGCTCCTATTTCAGATATCGTATTGGGCTAAGCGGCATCTCAAACCGCATGAAATGGCGAGTAAAATGCACTATTATACTTCTAGGGTAGGGCAAGCAGAGACCCGATTAGTTCATTTAACATTAAGGTTAATATAAGAATTCAGGGAATTTCTATCACATTTGTTCAACTTACGTCGCTCCTATTTCAGATGCGTATTGGGCTAAGCGGCATCTCAAAGCGCATGAAATAGCGAGTAAAATACACTATTAAACTTCTAGGGTAGGGCAAACAGAGACCCGATTAGATCATTTTATATTATGGTTAATTTAAGAATTCAGCCAAATTCTATCACATTTGTTTAATTTACTTCGCTCCTATTTCAGATAGCATACTGGGCTAGGCGGAATCTTAAAGCGCGTGGATTGGCGAGTAAAATGCACTATTAAACTGCTATGATAGGGCAATCAGAGACCCGTTTAGATCATTTTATATTTTGGTTAATATAAGAATTGAGCGAAATTCTATCACAATTGTTCTATTTACGTCGCTCCTATTTCAGATAGCGTACTGGGCTAAGCGGCATCTCAAAGCGCATGAAACGGCGAGTGAAATGCACTATTAAACTTCTAGGGTAGGGCGAACAGAGACCCGATTAGATCATTTTACATTAAGGTTAATATATGTATTCAGGGAAATTCTATCACATTTGTTCAACTTACGTCGCTCCTATTTCAGATAGCGTATTGGGCTAAGCGGCATCACAAAGCGCATGAAATGGCGAGTGAAATGCACCATTAGACTTCTATGGTAGGGCGAACAGAGACCCGATTAGATGATTTTACATAAAGGTTAATATAAGGATTCACGGAAATTCTATCACATTTGTTCAATTTACGTCGCTCCTATTTCAGATAGCGTATTGGGCTATGCGGCATCTCAAAGCGCATGAAATGGCGAGCAAAATGCACTATTACACTTCTAGGGTAGGGCAAACAGAGACCCGATTAGATCATTTTATGTAATGGTTAATTTAAGAATTCAGCGTAATTCTATCACATTTGTTCAATTTACGTCGCTCCTATTTCATATAGCGTATTGGGCTGATCGGCATCTCAAAGCGCATGAAATGGCGAGTAAAATGCACTATTAAACTTCTAGGGTAGGGCAAACAGAGACTCGATTAGATCATTTTTCATTAATGTTAATGAAAGAATTCAGCGAAATTCTATCACATTTGTTCAATTTACGTCGCTCCTATTTCAGATAGCGTACTGGGCTAGGGGGCATCTTCAAGCGGGTGGAATGGCGAGTAGAATGCACTATTAAACTTCTAGGATAAGGCAAACAGATACCTGATTAGATCATTTTATATTATGGTTAATTTAAGAATTCAGCGAAATTCTATTACATTTGTTCAATTTACGTCGCACCTGTTTCAGATAGCGTATTGGGCTAAGCGGCATCTCAAAGCGCATGAAATGGCGAGCAAAATGCAATACTAAACTTCTAGGATAAGGCAAATAGAGACCCGATTAGATCATTTTATATTTTTGTTAATATAAGAATTCAGCGAAATTCTATCACATTTGTTCAATTTACGTCGCTCATATTTCCGATAGCGTATTGGGCTAAGCGGCATCTCAAAGCGCATGAAATGGCGAGTAAAATGCACTGTTAAACTTCTAGGGTAGGGCAATCAGTGACCCGATTAGATCATTTTATATTAGAGTTAATTTAAGAATTCAGCGATATTCTATCACATTTGTTCAATTTACGTCGATCCTATTGCAGATAGCGTATTGGGTTAAGCGGCACCTCAAAGCGCATGAAATGGCGCGTAAAATGCGCTATTAAACTTCTAGGATAAGGCAAACGGAGACCCGATTAGTTCATTTTATATTATGGTTAATTTAAGAATTCAGCAAAATTCTATCACATTTGTAAAATTTACGTCGCTCCTATTACAGATAGCTTATTGGGCTTAGCGGCATCTCAAAGCGCATGAAATGACGAGCGACATACACTATTAAACTTCTAGGGTAGTGCAAACAGAGACCCGATTAGATCATTTTATATTTTGGTTAATATAAGAATTCAACGAAATTCTATCACATTTGTTCTATTTACGTCGCTCCTATTACAGTTAGCGTATTGGGCTAACCGGCATCTCAAAGCGCATGAAATGGCGAATAAAATGGACTATTAAACTTCTAGGGTAGGGCAAACAGAGACCCGAGTAGATCATTTTATATTACGGTTAATATAAGAATTCAGCGTAATTCTATCACATTTCTTCAAATTACGTCGCTCCTATTTCAGATAGCGTATTGGGCTAAGCGTCCTCTCAAAGCGCATGAAATGATGCGTAAAATGCGCTATTAAACTTCTAGGATAAGGCAAACGGAGACCCGATTTGTTCATTTTATATTACGGTTAATATAAGAATTCAGCGTAATTCTATCACATTTCTTCAAATTACGTCGCTCCTATTTCAGATAGCGTACTGGGCTGGCCGGCATCTTAAAGCGCGTGGAATCGCGAGGAAAATGCACTGTTAAACTTCAATGATAGGGCAGTCACAGACCCGATTAGATCATTTTATATTTTGTTTAATATAAGATTTCAGGGAAATCCTATCACATTTGTTCTATTTACGTCGCTCCTATTTCAGTTAGCGTGTTGGGCTAACCGGCATCTCAAAGCGCATGAAATGGCGAATAAAATGGACTATTAAACTTCTAGGGTAGGGCAAACAGAGACCCGATTAGATCATTTTATATTACGGTTAATATAAGAATTCAGCGTAATTCTATCACATTTCTTCAAATTACGTCGCTCCTATTTCAGATAGCGTACTGGTCTGGTCGGCATCTTAAAGCGCGTGGAATGGCGAGTAAAATGCACTATTAAACTTCTATGATAGGGCAATCAGTGACCCGATTAGATCATTTTATATTATAGTTAATTTAAGAATTCAGCGAAATTCTATCACATTTGTTCAATTTACGTCGCTCCAATTTCAGATAGCGTATTGGGCTAAGCGGCATCTCAAAGCGCATGAAAGGGCGAGTAAAATGCACTATTAGACTTCTATGGTAGGGCGAACAGAGACCCGATTGGAACATTTTACATTAAGGTTAATATAAGAATTCACGGAAATTCTATCACATTTGTTCAATTTACGTCGCTCCTATTCCAGATAGCGTATTGCGCTAAGCGGCATCTCAAAGCGCATGAAATGGCGAATAAAATGCACTATTAAACTTCTATGCTAGGGCAATCAGAGACCCGATTAGATCATTTTATATTTTGGTTAATATAAGAATTCAGTGAAATTCTATCACATTTGTTCAACTTTCGTCGCTCCTATTTCAGATAGCGTATTGAGCCAAGCGGCAACTGAAAGCACATGAAATGACGAGTGAAATGCTCTATTAAACTTCTAGGGTAGGGCGAACAGAGACCCGATTAGATCATTTTACATTAAGGTTAATATAAGAATTCAGGGAAATTCTATCACGTTTGTTCAATTTACGTCGCTCCTATTTCAGATAGCGTACTGGGCTAGGCGGCATCTTAAAGCGCGTGGAATGGCGAGTAAAATGCACTACTAATCTTCTATGATAGGGCAATCAGAGACCCGATTAGTTCATTTAACATTAAGGTTAATATAAGAATTCAGGGAATTTCTATCACATTTGTTCAACTTACGTCGCTCCTATTTCAGATGCGTATTGGGCTAAGCGGCATCTCAAAGCGCATGAAATAGCGAGTAAAATACACTATTAAACTTCTAGGGTAGGGCAAACAGAGACCCGATTAGATCATTTTATATTTTTGTTAATATAAGAATTCAGCGAAATTCTATCACATTTGTTCAATTTACGTCGCTCATATTTCCGATAGCGTATTGGGCTAAGCGGCATCTCAAAGCGCATGAAATGGCGAGTAAAATGCACTATTAAACTTCTAGGGTAGGGCAATCAGTGACCCGATTAGATCATTTTATATTATAGTTAATTTAAGAATTCAGCGATATTCTATCACATTTGTTCAATTTATGTCGCTCCTATTTCAGATAGCGTATTGGGCTAAGTGGCATCTCAAAGCGCATGAAATGGCGAGCAAAATGCACTATTAAACTTCTAGGGTAGGGCAAACAGAGACCCGATTAGATCATTTTATATTATGGTTAATTTAAGAATTCAGCAAAATTCTATCACATTTGTTCAATTTACGTCGCTCATATTTCAGATAGCGTATTGGGCTAAGCGGCATCTCAAAGCGCATGAAATGACGAGTGAAATGCACTATTAAACTTCTAGGGTAGGGCAAACAGAGACCCGATTAGATCATTTTATATTATGGTTAATTTAAGAATTCAGCAAAATTCTATCACATTTGTTCAATTTACGTCGCTCCTATTTCGGATAGCGTACTGAGCTGGCCGGCATCTTAAACCGCGTGGAATGGCGAGTAAAATGCACTATTAAACTTCTATGATAGGGCAATCAGAGACCCGATTAGATTATTTTATATTTTGGTTAATATAAGGATTCAGGGAAATTCTATCACATTTGTTCAATTTAGGTCGCTCCTATTTCAGATATCGTATTGGGCTAAGCGGCATCTCAAACCGCATGAAATGGCGAGTAAAATGCACTATTATACTTCTAGGGTAGGGCAAGCAGAGACCCGATTAGTTCATTTAACATTAAGGTTAATATAAGAATTCAGGGAATTTCTATCACATTTGTTCAACTTACGTCGCTCCTATTTCAGATGCGTATTGGGCTAAGCGGCATCTCAAAGCGCATGAAATAGCGAGTAAAATACACTATTAAACTTCTAGGGTAGGGCAAACAGAGACCCGATTAGATCATTTTATATTATGGTTAATTTAAGAATTCAGCCAAATTCTATCACATTTGTTCAATTTACGTCGCTCCTATTTCAGATAGCATACTGGGCTAGGCGGAATCTTAAAGCGCGTGGATTGGCGAGTAAAATGCACTATTAAACTGCTATGATAGGGCAATCAGAGACCCGTTTAGATCATTTTATATTTTGGTTAATATAAGAATTGAGCGAAATTCTATCACAATTGTTCTATTTACGTCGCTCCTATTTCAGATAGCGTACTGGGCTAAGCGGCATCTCAAAGCGCATGAAACGGCGAGTGAAATGCACTATTAAACTTCTAGGGTAGGGCGAACAGAGACCCGATTAGATCATTTTACATTAAGGTTAATATATGTATTCAGGGAAATTCTATCACATTTGTTCAACTTACGCCGCTCCTATTTCAGATAGCGTATTGGGCTAAGCGGCATCACAAAGCGCATGAAATGGCGAGTGAAATGCACCATTAGACTTCTATGGTAGGGCGAACAGAGACCCGATTAGATGATTTTACATAAAGGTTAATATAAGGATTCACGGAAATTCTATCACATTTGTTCAATTTACGTCGCTCCTATTTCAGATAGCGTATTGGGCTAAGCGGCATCTCTAATCGCATGAAATGGCGAGTAAAATGCACTATTAAACTTCTAGGATAAGGCAAACAGAGACCCGATTAGATCATTTTATATTATGGTTAATTTAAGAATTCAGCCAAATTCTATCACATTTGTTCAATTTACGTCGCTCCTATTTCAGATAGCGTATTGGGCTAAGCGCCATCTCAAAGCGCATGAAATGGCAAGCAAAATGCAATATTAAACTTCTAGGGTAGGGCAAACAGAGACCCGATTAGATCATTTTATATTATGGTTAATTTAAGAATTCAGCCAAATTCTATCACATTTGTTCAATTTACGTCGCTCTTATTTCAGATAGCGTACTGGGCTAGGCGGAATCTTAAAGCGCGTGGATTGGCGAGTAAAATGCACTATTAAACTTCTATGATATGGCAATCAGAGACCCGATTAGATCATTTTATATTTTGGTTAATATAAGTATTCAGGGAAATTCTATCACATTTGTTCAATTTACGTTGCTCCTATTTCAGATAGCGTATTGGGCTAAGTGGCATCTCAAAGCGCATGAAATGGCGAGTAAAATGCACTGCTAAACTTGTAGGGTAGGGCAAACAGAGTCCGATTAGATCATTTTATATTACGGTTAATATAAGAATTCAGCGTAATTCTATCACATTTGTTCAATTTACGTCGCTCCTATTTCAGATAGCGTATTGGGCTAAGCGCCATCTCAAAGCGAATGAAATGGCGAGTAAAATGCACTATTAAACGTCTAGGGTAGGGCAAACAGAGAGCCGATTAGATCGTTTTATATTATGGTTAATTTAAGAATTCAGCCAAATTCTATCACATTTGTTCAATTTACGTCGCTCTTATTTCAGATAGCGTACTGGGCTTGGCTGCATCTTAAAGCGCGTGGAAGGGCGAGTAAAATGCACTACTAAACTTCTATGATACGGCAATCAGAGAGCCGATTAGATCATTTTATATTTTGGTTAATATAAGGATTCAGCGAAATTCTATAACATTTGTTCAATTTACGTCGCTCCTATTTCAGATAGCGTATTGGGCTAAGCGGCATCGCAAAGCGTATGAATTGACGAGTGAAATGCACTATTAAGCTTCTAGGGTAGGGCAAACAGAGACCCGATTAGAACATTTTACATTAAGGTTAATATAAGAATTCAGCCAAATTCTATCACATTTGTTCAATTTACGTCGCTCCTATTTCAGATAGCTTATTGGGCTAAGCGGCATCTCAAAGCGCATGAAATGACGAGTGAAATGCACTATTAAACTTCTAGGGTAGGGCAAACAGAGACCGGATAAGATCATTTTATATTATGGTTAATTTAAGAATTCAGCGAAACTCTATCATATTTGTTCAATTCACGTCGCTCCTATTTCAGATAGCGTATTGGGCTAAGCGGCATCTCAATGCGCATGAAATGGCGAGTAAAATGCACTATTAATCTTCTAGGGTAAGGCAAACAGAGACCCGATTAGATCATTTTATAATACGGTTAATATAAGAATTCAGCGTAAGTCTATCACATTTGTTCAATTTACGTCGCTCCTATTTCAGATAGCTTATTGGGCTAAGCGGCATCTCAAAGCGCATGAAATGGCGAGTAAAATGCACTGCTAAACATGTAGGGTAGGGCAAACAGGGACCCGATTAGATCATTTTATATTATCGTTAATTCAGGATGTCAGCAAAATTCTATCACATTTGTTCAATTTACGTCGCTCCAATTTCAGATAGCGTACTGGGCTAGGCGGCATCTTAAAGCGCATGAAATGACGAGTGAAATTCACTATTAAACTACTATGACAGGGCAATCAGAGACCCGACTAGATCATTTTATATTTTGGTTAATATAAGAATTCAGCGAAATTCTATCACAATTGTTCAATTTACGTCGCTCCTATTTCAGATAGCGTATTGGGCTAAGCGGCATCTCAAAGCGCATGAAATGGCGAGTAAAATGCACTATTAATCTTCTAGGGTAAGGCAAACAGAGACCCGATTAGATCATTTTATAATACGGTTAATATAAGAATTCAGCGTAAGTCTATCACATTTGTTCAATTTACGTCGCTCCTATTTCAGATAGCTTATTGGGCTAAGCGGCATCTCAAAGCGCATGAAATGACGAGTGAAATGCACTATTTAACTTCTAGGGTAGGGCGAACAAAGACCCGATTAGATCATTTTACATTAAGGTTAATATAAGAATTCAGGGAAATTCTATCACATTTGTTCAATTTACGTCGCTCCTATTTCAGATAGCGTATTGGCCTAACGGCCATCTCAAAGCGCATGAAATGGCGAGCAAAGTGCACCATTAAACTTCTAGGGTAGGGCAAACAGAGACCCGATTAGATCATTTTATATTATGGTTAATTTAAGAATTCAGCCAAATTCTATCACATTTGTTCAATTTACGTCGCTCCTATTTCAGATAGCATACTGGGCTAGGCGGAATCTTAAAGCGCGTGGATTGGCGAGTAAAATGCACTATTAAACTGCTATGATAGGGCAATCAGAGACCCGTTTAGATCATTTTATATTTTGGTTAATATAAGAATTGAGCGATATTCTATCACAATTGTTCTATTTACGTCGCTCCTATTTCAGATAGCGTACTGGGCTAAGCGGCATCTCAAAGCGCATGAAACGGCGAGTGAAATGCACTATTAAACTTCTAGGGTAGGGCGAACAGAGACCCGATTAGATCATTTTACATTAAGGTTAATATAAGTATTCAGGGAAATTCTACCACATTTGTTAAATTTACGTCGCTCCTATTTCGGATAGCGTATTGGGCTAAGCGGCATCACAAAGCGCATGAAATGGAGAGTAAAATGCACTGTTAAGCTTCTAGGGTAGGGCAAACAGAGACCCGATTAGATCATTTCATATTATGGTTTATTTAAGAATTCAGAAAAATTCTATCACATTTGTTCAATTTACGTCGCTCCTATTTCAGATAGCTTATTGGGCTAAGAGGCATCTCAAAGCGCATGAAATGGCGAGCAAAATGCACTATTACACTTCTAGGGTAGGGCAAACAGAGACCCGATTAGATCATTTCATGTAATGGTTAATTTAAGAATGCAGCGTAATTCTATCACATTTGTTCAATTTACGTCGCTCCTATTTCATATAGCGTATTGGGCTGAGCGGCATCTCAAAGCGCATGAAATGGCGAGTAAAATGCACTATTAAACTTCTAGGGTAGGGCAAACAGAGACCCGATTAGATCATTTTATGTTACGTTTAATTTAAGAATTCAGCAAAATTCTATCACAATTGTTCAATTTACGTCGCTCCTATTTCAGATAGCGTACTGGGCTTGGCTGCATCTTAAAGCGCGTGGAAGGGCGAGTAAAATGCACTACTAAACTTCTATGATACGGCAATCAGAGAGCCGATTAGATCATTTTATATTTTGGTTAATATAAGGATTCAGCGAAATTCTATAACATTTGTTCAATTTACGTCGCTCCTATTTCAGATAGCGTATTGGGCTAAGCGGCATCGCAAAGCGTAGGAATTGACGAGTGAAATGCACTATTAAGCTTCTAGGGTAGGGCAAACAGAGACCCGATTAGAACATTTTACATTAAGGTTAATATAAGAATTCAGCCAAATTCTATCACATTTGTTCAATTTACGTCGCTCCTATTTCAGATAGCTTATTGGGCTAAGCGGCATCTCAAAGCGCATGAAATGACGAGTGAAATGCACTATTAAACTTCTAGGGTAGGGCAAACAGAGACCGGATAAGATCATTTTACATTATGGTTAATTTAAGAATTCAGCGAAACTCTATCATATTTGTTCAATTCACGTCGCTCCTATTTCAGATAGCGTATTGGGCTAAGCGGCATCTCAATGCGCATGAAATGGCGAGTAAAATGCACTATTAATCTTCTAGGGTAAGGCAAACAGAGTCCCGATTAGATCATTTTATAATACGGTTAATATAAGAATTCAACGTAAGTCTATCACATTTGTTCAATTTACGTCGCGCCTATTTCAGATAGCTTATTGGGCTAAGCGGCATCTCAAAGGGCATGAAATGGCGAGCAAAATGCACTATTAAACTTCTAGGGTAGGGCAAACAGAGACCCGATTAGATCATTTTATATTTTTGTTAATATAAGAATTCAGCGTAAGTCTATCACATTTGTTCAATTTACGTCGCTCCTATTTCAGATAGCTTATTGGGCTAAGCGGCATCTCAAAGCGCATGAAATGGCGAGTAAAATGCACTGCTAAACTTGTAGGGTAGGGCAAACAGGGACCCGATTAGATCATTTTATATTATCGTTAATTCAAGATGTCAGCAAAATTCTATCACATTTGTTCAATTTACGTCGCTCCTATTTCAGATATCGTATTGGGCTAAGCGGCATCTCAAAGCGCATGAAATGGCGAGTAAAATGCACTGCTAAACTTGTAGGGTAGGGCAAACAGGGACCCGATTAGCTCATTTTATATTATCGTTAATTCAAGATGTCAGCAAAATTCTATCACATTTGTTCAATTTACGTCGCTCCAATTTCAGATAGCGTACTGGGCTAGGCGGCATCTTAAAGCGCATGAAATGACGAGTGAAATTCACTATTAAACTACTATGATAGGGCAATCAGAGACCCGACTAGATCATTTTATGTTTTGGTTAATATAAGAATTCAGCGAAATTCTATCACAATTGTTCAATTTACGTCGCTCCTATTTCAGATAGCGTATTGGGCTAAGCGGCATCTCAAAGCGCATGAAATGGCGAGTAAAATGCACTATTAATCTTCTAGGGTAAGGCAAACAGAGTCCCGATTAGATCATTTTATAATACGGTTAATATAAGAATTCAACGTAAGTCTATCACATTTGTTCAATTTACGTCGCGCCTATTTCAGATAGCTTATTGGGCTAAGCGGCATCTCAAAGCGCATGAAATGACGAGTGAAATGCACTATTTAACTTCTAGGGTAGGGCGAACAAAGACCCGATTAGATCATTTTACATTAAGGTTAATATAAGAATTCAGGGAAATTCTATCACATTTGTTCAATTTACGTCGCTCCTGTTGCAGATAGCGTATTGGGCTAAGCGGCATCTCAATGCGCATGAAATGGCGAGTAAAATGCACTATTAATCTTCTAGGGTAAGGCAAACAGAGTCCCGATTAGATCATTTTATAATACGGTTAATATAAGAATTCAACGTAAGTCTATCACATTTGTTCAATTTACGTCGCGCCTATTTCAGATAGCTTATTGGGCTAAGCGGCATCTCAAAGGGCATGAAATGGCGAGCAAAATGCACTATTAAACTTCTAGGGTAGGGCAAACAGAGACCCGATTAGATCATTTTATATTTTTGTTAATATAAGAATTCAGCGTAAGTCTATCACATTTGTTCAATTTACGTCGCTCCTATTTCAGATAGCTTATTGGGCTAAGCGGCATCTCAAAGCGCATGAAATGGCGAGTAAAATGCACTGCTAAACTTGTAGGGTAGGGCAAACAGGGACCCGATTAGATCATTTTATATTATCGTTAATTCAAGATGTCAGCAAAATTCTATCACATTTGTTCAATTTACGTCGCTCCTATTTCAGATATCGTATTGGGCTAAGCGGCATCTCAAAGCGCATGAAATGGCGAGTAAAATGCACTGCTAAACTTGTAGGGTAGGGCAAACAGGGACCCGATTAGCTCATTTTATATTATCGTTAATTCAAGATGTCAGCAAAATTCTATCACATTTGTTCAATTTACGTCGCTCCAATTTCAGATAGCGTACTGGGCTAGGCGGCATCTTAAAGCGCATGAAATGACGAGTGAAATTCACTATTAAACTACTATGATAGGGCAATCAGAGACCCGACTAGATCATTTTATGTTTTGGTTAATATAAGAATTCAGCGAAATTCTATCACAATTGTTCAATTTACGTCGCTCCTATTTCAGATAGCGTATTGGGCTAAGCGGCATCTCAAAGCGCATGAAATGGCGAGTAAAATGCACTATTAATCTTCTAGGGTAAGGCAAACAGAGTCCCGATTAGATCATTTTATAATACGGTTAATATAAGAATTCAACGTAAGTCTATCACATTTGTTCAATTTACGTCGCGCCTATTTCAGATAGCTTATTGGGCTAAGCGGCATCTCAAAGCGCATGAAATGACGAGTGAAATGCACTATTTAACTTCTAGGGTAGGGCGAACAAAGACCCGATTAGATCATTTTACATTAAGGTTAATATAAGAATTCAGGGAAATTCTATCACATTTGTTCAATTTACGTCGCTCCTGTTGCAGATATCGTATTGGGCTAAGCGGCATGTCAAAGCGCATGAAATGGCGAGTAAAATACACTATTAAACTTCTAGGGTAGGGCAAACAGAGACCCGATTAGATCATTTTATATTATGGTTAATTTAAGAATTCAGCCAAATTCTATCACATTTGTTCAATTTACGTCGCTCCTATTTCAGATAGCGTATTGGGCTAAGCGGCATCTCAAAGCGCATGAAATGGCGTGTGAAATGCACTATTAAACTTCTATGGTAGGGCGAACAGAGACCCGATTGGATCATTTTACATTAAAGTTAATATAAGTATTCAGCGAGATTCTCTCACATTTGTTCAATTTACGTCGCTGATATTTTAGATAGCGTATTGGGCTAAGCGGCATCTCAAAGCGCAAGAAATGGCGAGTAAAATGCACTATTAAACTTCTAGGGTAGGGCAACCAGAGACCGGATTATATCATTTTATATTATCGTTAATTTAAAAATGCAGCGTAATTCTATCACATTTTTTCAATTTACGTCGCTCCTATTTCAGATAGCGTACTGGGCTAGGCGGAATCTTAAACCGCGTGGATTGGCGAGTAAAATGCACTATTAAACTTCTATGATAGGGCAATCAGAGACCCGATTAGATCATTTTATATTTTGGTTAATATAAGAATTCAGCGAAAATCTATCACAACTGTTCTATTTACGTCGCTCCTATTTCAGATAGCGTATTGGGCTAAGCGTCATCTCAAAGCGCATGAAATGGCGAGTGAAATGCACTATAACACTTCTAGGGTAGGGCGAACAGAGACCCGATTAGATCATTTTACATTAAGGTTAATATAAGTATTCAGGGAAATTCTATCACATTTGTTCAATTTACGTCGCTCCTATTTCAGATAGCGTATTGGGCTAAGCGGCATCTCTAATCGCATGAAATGGCGAGTAAAATGCACTATTAAACTTCTAGGATAAGGCAAACAGAGACCCGATTAGATCATTTTATATTACGGTTAATTTAAGAATTCAGCCAAATTCTATCACATTTGTTCAATTTACGTCGCTCCTATTTCAGATAGCGTATTGGGCTAAGCGCCATCTCAAAGCGAATTAAATGGCGAGTAAAATGCACTATTAAACTTCTAGGGTAGGGCAAACAGAGACCCGATTAGATCATTTTATATTATGGTTAATTTAAGAATTCAGCCAAATTCTATCACATTTGTTCAATTTCCGTCGCTCCTATTTCAGACAGCGTATTGGGCTAAGCGGCATCTCAATGCGCATGAAATGGCGAGTAAAATGCACTATTAAACTTCTAGGATAAGGCAAACAGGGACCCGATTAGATCATTTTATATTACGGTTAATATAAGAATTCAGCGTAATTCTATCACATTTGTTCAACTTACGTCACTCCTATTTCAGATAGCGTACTGGGCTAAGCGGCATCTCCAATCACATGAAATGGCGAGTAAAATGCACCATTTAACTTCTATGATACGGCAAACAGAGACCCGATTAGATCATTTTATATTATGGTTAATTTAAGAATTCAGCCAAATTCTATCACATTTGTTCAATTTACGTCGCTCCTATTTCAGATAGCTTATTGGGCTAAGCGCCATCTCAAAGCGTATGAATTGACGAGTGAAATGCACTATTAAGCTTCTAGGGTAGGGCAAACAGAGACCCGATTAGTACATTTTACATTAAGGTTAATATAAGAATTCAGCCAAATTCTATCACATTTGTTCAATTTGCGTCGCTCCTATTTCAGATAGCTTATTGGGCTAAGCGGCATCTCAAAGCGCATGAAATGACGAGTGAAATGCACTATTAAACTTCTAGGGTAGGGCAAACAGAGACCGGATAAGATCATTTTATATTATGGTTAATTTAAGAATTCAGCGAAACTCTATCATATTTGTTCAATTCACGTCGCTCCTATTTCAGATAGCGTATTGGGCTAAGCGGCATCTCAATGCGCATGAAATGGCGAGTAAAATGCACTATTAATCTTCTAGGGTAAGGCAAACAGAGACCCGATTAGATCATTTTATAATACGGTTAATATAAGAATTCAGCGTAAGTCTATCACATTTGTTCAATTTACGTCGCTCCTATTTCAGATAGCTTATTGGGCTAAGCGGCATCTCAAAGCGCATGAAATGGCGAGTAAAATGCACTGCTAAACTTGTAGGGTAGGTCAAACAGGGACCCGATTCGATCATTTTATATTATCGTTAATTCAAGATGTCAGCAAAATTCTATCACATTTGTTCAACTTACGTCGCTCCTATTTCAGATAGCGTACTGGGCTAGGCGACATCTTAAAGCGCGTGGAAGGGTGAGTAAAATGCACTACTAAACTTATAGGGTAGGGCAAACAGAGACCCGATTAGATCATTTCATATTATGGTTTATTTAAGAATTCAGAAAAATTCTATCACATTTGTTCAATTTACGTCGCTCCTGTTTCAGATAGCGTACTGGGCTTGGCTGCATCTTAAAGCGCGTGGAAGGGCGAGTAAAATGCACTACTAAACTTCTATGATACGGCAATCAGAGAGCCGATTAGATCATTTTATATTTTGGTTAATATAAGGATTCAGCGAAATTCTATAACATTTGTTCAATTTACGTCGCTCCTATTTCAGATAGCGTATTGGGCTAAGCGGCATCGCAAAGCGTAGGAATTGACGAGTGAAATGCACTATTAAGCTTCTAGGGTAGGGCAAACAGAGACCCGATTAGAACATTTTACATTAAGGTTAATATAAGAATTCAGCCAAATTCTATCACATTTGTTCAATTTACGTCGCTCCTATTTCAGATAGCTTATTGGGCTAAGCGGCATCTCAAAGCGCATGAAATGACGAGTGAAATGCACTATTAAACTTCTAGGGTAGGGCAAACAGAGACCGGATAAGATCATTTTACATTATGGTTAATTTAAGAATTCAGCGAAACTCTATCATATTTGTTCAATTCACGTCGCTCCTATTTCAGATAGCGTATTGGGCTAAGCGGCATCTCAATGCGCATGAAATGGCGAGTAAAATGCACTATTAATCTTCTAGGGTAAGGCAAACAGAGTCCCGATTAGATCATTTTATAATACGGTTAATATAAGAATTCAACGTAAGTCTATCACATTTGTTCAATTTACGTCGCGCCTATTTCAGATAGCTTATTGGGCTAAGCGGCATCTCAAAGCGCATGAAATGGCGAGCAAAATGCACTATTAAACTTCTAGGGTAGGGCAAACAGAGACCCGATTAGATCATTTTATATTTTTGTTAATATAAGAATTCAGCGTAAGTCTATCACATTTGTTCAATTTACGTCGCTCCTATTTCAGATAGCTTATTGGGCTAAGCGGCATCTCAAAGCGCATGAAATGGCGAGTAAAATGCACTGCTAAACTTGTAGGGTAGGGCAAACAGGGACCCGATTAGATCATTTTATATTATCGTTAATTCAAGATGTCAGCAAAATTCTATCACATTTGTTCAATTTACGTCGCTCCTATTTCAGATATCGTATTGGGCTAAGCGGCATCTCAAAGCGCATGAAATGGCGAGTAAAATGCACTGCTAAACTTGTAGGGTAGGGCAAACAGGGACCCGATTAGCTCATTTTATATTATCGTTAATTCAAGATGTCAGCAAAATTCTATCACATTTGTTCAATTTACGTCGCTCCAATTTCAGATAGCGTACTGGGCTAGGCGGCATCTTAAAGCGCATGAAATGACGAGTGAAATTCACTATTAAACTACTATGATAGGGCAATCAGAGACCCGACTAGATCATTTTATGTTTTGGTTAATATAAGAATTCAGCGAAATTCTATCACAATTGTTCAATTTACGTCGCTCCTATTTCAGATAGCGTATTGGGCTAAGCGGCATCTCAAAGCGCATGAAATGGCGAGTAAAATGCACTATTAATCTTCTAGGGTAAGGCAAACAGAGTCCCGATTAGATCATTTTATAATACGGTTAATATAAGAATTCAACGTAAGTCTATCACATTTGTTCAATTTACGTCGCGCCTATTTCAGATAGCTTATTGGGCTAAGCGGCATCTCAAAGCGCATGAAATGACGAGTGAAATGCACTATTTAACTTCTAGGGTAGGGCGAACAAAGACCCGATTAGATCATTTTACATTAAGGTTAATATAAGAATTCAGGGAAATTCTATCACATTTGTTCAATTTACGTCGCTCCTATTTCAGGTAGCGTATTGGAATAACGGCCATCTCAAAGCGCATGAAATGGCGAGCAAAGTGCACCATTAAACTTCTAGGGTAGGGCAAACAGAGACCCGATTAGATAATTTTATATTACGGTTAATATAATAATTCAGCGTAATTCTATCACATTTGTTCAATTTACGTCGCTCCTATTTCAGATAGCGTACTGGGCTAGGCGGCATCTTAAAGCGCGTGAAATGGCGAGTAAAATGCACTATTAAACTACTATGATAGGGCAATCAGAGACCCGATTAGATCATTTTATATTTTGGTTTATATAAGAAATCAGCGATATTCTATCACATTTGTTCAATTTACGTCGCTCCTATTTCAGATAGCGTATTGGGCTAAGCGGCACCTCAAAGCGCATGAAATGGCGTGTGAAATGCACTATTAAACTTCTATGGTAGGGCGAACAGAGACCCGATTAGATCATTTTACATTAAAGTTAATATAAGTATTCAGCGAGATTCTCTCACATTTGTTCAATTTACGTCGCTGATATTTTAGATAGCGTATTGGGCTAAGCGGCATCTCAAAGCGCAAGAAATGGCGAGTAAAATGCACTATTAAACTTCTAGGGTAGGGCAACCAGAGACCGGATTAGATCATTTTATATTATCGTTAATTTAAAAATGCAGCGTAATTCTATCACATTTTTTCAATTTACGTCGCTCCTATTTCAGATAGCGTACTGGGCTAGGCGGAATCTTAAACCGCGTGGATTGGCGAGTAAAATGCACTATTAAACTTCTATGATAGGGCAATCAGAGACCCGATTAGATCATTTTATATTTTGGTTAATATAAGAATTCAGCGAAAATCTATCACAACTGTTCTATTTACGTCGCTCCTATTTCAGATAGCGTATTGGGCTAAGCGGCATCTCAAAGCGCATGAAATGGCGAGTGAAATGCACTATAACACTTCTAGGGTAGGGCGAACAGAGACCCGATTAGATCATTTTACATTAAGGTTAATATAAGTATTCAGGGAAATTCTATCACATTTGTTCAATTTACGTCGCTCCTATTTCAGATAGCGTATTGGGCTAAGCGGCATCTCTAATCGCATGAAATGGCGAGTAAAATGCACTATTAAACTTCTAGGATAAGGCAAACAGAGACCCGATTAGATCATTTTATATTACGGTTAATTTAAGAATTCAGCCAAATTCTATCACATTTGTTCAATTTACGTCGCTCCTATTTCAGATGGCGTATTGGGCTAAGCGCCATCTCAAAGCGAATTAAATGGCGAGTAAAATGCACTATTAAACTTCTAGGGTAGGGCAAACAGAGACCCGATTAGATCATTTTATATTATGGTTAATTTAAGAATTCAGCCAAATTCTATCACATTTGTTCAATTTACGTCGCTCTTATTTCAGATAGCGTACTGGGCTACGCGGAATCTTAAAGCGCGTGGATTGGCGAGTAAAATGCACTATTAAACTTCTATGATATGGCAATCAGAGACCCGATTAGATCATTTTATATTTTGGTTAATATAAGAATTCAGGGAAATTCTATCACATTTGTTCAACTTACGTCGCTCCAACTTCAGATAGCGTACTGGGCTCGGCGGCATCTTAAAGCGCAAGAAATGGCGAGTAAAATGCACTATTAAACTTCTAGGGAAGGGCAAACAGAGACCCGATAAGAAGATTTTATATTATGGTTAATATAAGAATTCAGCGAAACTCTATCATATTTGTTCAATTTCCGTCGCTCCTATTTCAGACAGCGTATTGGGCTAAGCGGCATCTCAATGCGCATGAAATGGCGAGTAAAATGCACTATTAAACTTCTAGGATAAGGCAAACAGGGACCCGATTAGATCATTTTATATTACGGTTAATATAAGAATTCAGCGTAATTCTATCACATTTGTTCAACTTACGTCACTCCTATTTCAGATAGCGTACTGGGCTAAGCGGCATCTCCAATCACATGAAATGGCGAGTAAAATGCACCATTTAACTTCTATGATACGGCAAACAGAGACCCGATTAGATCATTTTATATTATGGTTAATTTAAGAATTCAGCCAAATTCTATCACATTTGTTCAATTTACGTCGCTCCTATTTCAGATAGCTTATTGGGCTAAGCGCCATCTCAAAGCGTATGAATTGACGAGTGAAATGCACTATTAAGCTTCTAGGGTAGGGCAAACAGAGACCCGATTAGTACATTTTACATTAAGGTTAATATAAGAATTCAGCCAAATTCTATCACATTTGTTCAATTTACGTCGCTCCTATTTCAGATAGCTTATTGGGCTAAGCGGCATCTCAAAGCGCATGAAATGACGAGTGAAATGCACTATTAAACTTCTAGGGTAGGGCAAACAGAGACCGGATAAGATCATTTTATATTATGGTTAATTTAAGAATTCAGCGAAACTCTATCATATTTGTTCAATTCACGTCGCTCCTATTTCAGATAGCGTATTGGGCTAAGCGGCATGTCAATGCGCATGAAATGGCGAGTAAAATGCACTATTAATCTTCTAGGGTAAGGCAAACAGAGACCCGATTAGATCATTTTATAATACGGTTAATATAAGAATTCAGCGTAAGTCTATCACATTTGTTCAATTTACGTCGCTCCTATTTCAGATAGCTTATTGGGCTAAGCGGCATCTCAAAGCGCATGAAATGGCGAGTAAAATGCACTGCTAAACTTGTAGGGTAGGTCAAACAGGGACCCGATTCGATCATTTTATATTATCGTTAATTCAAGATGTCAGCAAAATTCTATCACATTTGTTCAACTTACGTCGCTCCTATTTCAGATAGCGTACTGGGCTAGGCGACATCTTAAAGCGCGTGGAAGGGTGAGTAAAATGCACTACTAAACTTATAGGGTAGGGCAAACAGAGACCCGATTAGATCATTTCATATTATGGTTTATTTAAGAATTCAGAAAAATTCTATCACATTTGTTCAATTTACGTCGCTCCTGTTTCAGATAGCGTACTGGGCTTGGCTGCATCTTAAAGCGCGTGGAAGGGCGAGTAAAATGCACTACTAAACTTCTATGATACGGCAATCAGAGAGCCGATTAGATCATTTTATATTTTGGTTAATATAAGGATTCAGCGAAATTCTATAACATTTGTTCAATTTACGTCGCTCCTATTTCAGATAGCGTATTGGGCTAAGCGGCATCGCAAAGCGTAGGAATTGACGAGTGAAATGCACTATTAAGCTTCTAGGGTAGGGCAAACAGAGACCCGATTAGAACATTTTACATTAAGGTTAATATAAGAATTCAGCCAAATTCTATCACATTTGTTCAATTTACGTCGCTCCTATTTCAGATAGCTTATTGGGCTAAGCGGCATCTCAAAGCGCATGAAATGACGAGTGAAATGCACTATTAAACTTCTAGGGTAGGGCAAACAGAGACCGGATAAGATCATTTTACATTATGGTTAATTTAAGAATTCAGCGAAACTCTATCATATTTGTTCAATTCACGTCGCTCCTATTTCAGATAGCGTATTGGGCTAAGCGGCATCTCAATGCGCATGAAATGGCGAGTAAAATGCACTATTAATCTTCTAGGGTAAGGCAAACAGAGTCCCGATTAGATCATTTTATAATACGGTTAATATAAGAATTCAACGTAAGTCTATCACATTTGTTCAATTTACGTCGCGCCTATTTCAGATAGCTTATTGGGCTAAGCGGCATCTCAAAGCGCATGAAATGGCGAGCAAAATGCACTATTAAACTTCTAGGGTAGGGCAAACAGAGACCCGATTAGATCATTTTATATTTTTGTTAATATAAGAATTCAGCGTAAGTCTATCACATTTGTTCAATTTACGTCGCTCCTATTTCAGATAGCTTATTGGGCTAAGCGGCATCTCAAAGCGCATGAAATGGCGAGTAAAATGCACTGCTAAACTTGTAGGGTAGGGCAAACAGGGACCCGATTAGATCATTTTATATTATCGTTAATTCAAGATGTCAGCAAAATTCTATCACATTTGTTCAATTTACGTCGCTCCTATTTCAGATAGCGTATTGGGCTAAGCGGCATCTCAAAGCGCATGAAATGGCGAGTAAAATGCACTGCTAAACTTGTAGGGTAGGGCAAACAGGGACCCGATTAGCTCATTTTATATTATCGTTAATTCAAGATGTCAGCAAAATTCTATCACATTTGTTCAATTTACGTCGCTCCAATTTCAGATAGCGTACTGGGCTAGGCGGCATCTTAAAGCGCATGAAATGACGAGTGAAATTCACTATTAAACTACTATGATAGGGCAATCAGAGACCCGACTAGATCATTTTATGTTTTGGTTAATATAAGAATTCAGCGAAATTCTATCACAATTGTTCAATTTACGTCGCTCCTATTTCAGATAGCGTATTGGGCTAAGCGGCATCTCAAAGCGCATGAAATGGCGAGTAAAATGCACTATTAATCTTCTAGGGTAAGGCAAACAGAGTCCCGATTAGATCATTTTATAATACGGTTAATATAAGAATTCAACGTAAGTCTATCACATTTGTTCAATTTACGTCGCGCCTATTTCAGATAGCTTATTGGGCTAAGCGGCATCTCAAAGCGCATGAAATGACGAGTGAAATGCACTATTTAACTTCTAGGGTAGGGCGAACAAAGACCCGATTAGATCATTTTACATTAAGGTTAATATAAGAATTCAGGGAAATTCTATCACATTTGTTCAATTTACGTCGCTCCTATTTCAGGTAGCGTATTGGAATAACGGCCATCTCAAAGCGCATGAAATGGCGAGCAAAGTGCACCATTAAACTTCTAGGGTAGGGCAAACAGAGACCCGATTAGATAATTTTATATTACGGTTAATATAATAATTCAGCGTAATTCTATCACATTTGTTCAATTTACGTCGCTCCTATTTCAGATAGCGTACTGGGCTAGGCGGCATCTTAAAGCGCGTGAAATGGCGAGTAAAATGCACTATTAAACTACTATGATAGGGCAATCAGAGACCCGATTAGATCATTTTATATTTTGGTTTATATAAGAAATCAGCGATATTCTATCACATTTGTTCAATTTACGTCGCTCCTATTTCAGATAGCGTATTGGGCTAAGCGGCACCTCAAAGCGCATGAAATGGCGTGTGAAATGCACTATTAAACTTCTATGGTAGGGCGAACAGAGACCCGATTAGATCATTTTACATTAAAGTTAATATAAGTATTCAGCGAGATTCTCTCACATTTGTTCAATTTACGTCGCTGATATTTTAGATAGCGTATTGGGCTAAGCGGCATCTCAAAGCGCAAGAAATGGCGAGTAAAATGCACTATTAAACTTCTAGGGTAGGGCAACCAGAGACCGGATTAGATCATTTTATATTATCGTTAATTTAAAAATGCAGCGTAATTCTATCACATTTTTTCAATTTACGTCGCTCCTATTTCAGATAGCGTACTGGGCTAGGCGGAATCTTAAACCGCGTGGATTGGCGAGTAAAATGCACTATTAAACTTCTATGATAGGGCAATCAGAGACCCGATTAGATCATTTTATATTTTGGTTAATATAAGAATTCAGCGAAAATCTATCACAACTGTTCTATTTACGTCGCTCCTATTTCAGATAGCGTATTGGGCTAAGCGGCATCTCAAAGCGCATGAAATGGCGAGTGAAATGCACTATAACACTTCTAGGGTAGGGCGAACAGAGACCCGATTAGATCATTTTACATTAAGGTTAATATAAGTATTCAGGGAAATTCTATCACATTTGTTCAATTTACGTCGCTCCTATTTCAGATAGCGTATTGGGCTAAGCGGCATCTCTAATCGCATGAAATGGCGAGTAAAATGCACTATTAAACTTCTAGGATAAGGCAAACAGAGACCCGATTAGATCATTTTATATTACGGTTAATTTAAGAATTCAGCCAAATTCTATCACATTTGTTCAATTTACGTCGCTCCTATTTCAGATGGCGTATTGGGCTAAGCGCCATCTCAAAGCGAATTAAATGGCGAGTAAAATGCACTATTAAACTTCTAGGGTAGGGCAAACAGAGACCCGATTAGATCATTTTATATTATGGTTAATTTAAGAATTCAGCCAAATTCTATCACATTTGTTCAATTTACGTCGCTCTTATTTCAGATAGCGTACTGGGCTACGCGGAATCTTAAAGCGCGTGGATTGGCGAGTAAAATGCACTATTAAACTTCTATGATATGGCAATCAGAGACCCGATTAGATCATTTTATATTTTGGTTAATATAAGAATTCAGGGAAATTCTATCACATTTGTTCAACTTACGTCGCTCCAACTTCAGATAGCGTACTGGGCTCGGCGGCATCTTAAAGCGCAAGAAATGGCGAGTAAAATGCACTATTAAACTTCTAGGGAAGGGCAAACAGAGACCCGATAAGAAGATTTTATATTATGGTTAATATAAGAATTCAGCGAAACTCTATCATATTTGTTCAATTTCCGTCGCTCCTATTTCAGACAGCGTATTGGGCTAAGCGGCATCTCAATGCGCATGAAATGGCGAGTAAAATGCACTATTAAACTTCTAGGATAAGGCAAACAGGGACCCGATTAGATCATTTTATATTACGGTTAATATAAGAATTCAGCGTAATTCTATCACATTTGTTCAACTTACGTCACTCCTATTTCAGATAGCGTACTGGGCTAAGCGGCATCTCCAATCACATGAAATGGCGAGTAAAATGCACCATTTAACTTCTATGATACGGCAAACAGAGACCCGATTAGATCATTTTATATTATGGTTAATTTAAGAATTCAGCCAAATTCTATCACATTTGTTCAATTTACGTCGCTCCTATTTCAGATAGCTTATTGGGCTAAGCGCCATCTCAAAGCGTATGAATTGACGAGTGAAATGCACTATTAAGCTTCTAGGGTAGGGCAAACAGAGACCCGATTAGTACATTTTACATTAAGGTTAATATAAGAATTCAGCCAAATTCTATCACATTTGTTCAATTTACGTCGCTCCTATTTCAGATAGCTTATTGGGCTAAGCGGCATCTCAAAGCGCATGAAATGACGAGTGAAATGCACTATTAAACTTCTAGGGTAGGGCAAACAGAGACCGGATAAGATCATTTTATATTATGGTTAATTTAAGAATTCAGCGAAACTCTATCATATTTGTTCAATTCACGTCGCTCCTATTTCAGATAGCGTATTGGGCTAAGCGGCATGTCAATGCGCATGAAATGGCGAGTAAAATGCACTATTAATCTTCTAGGGTAAGGCAAACAGAGACCCGATTAGATCATTTTATAATACGGTTAATATAAGAATTCAGCGTAAGTCTATCACATTTGTTCAATTTACGTCGCTCCTATTTCAGATAGCTTATTGGGCTAAGCGGCATCTCAAAGCGCATGAAATGGCGAGTAAAATGCACTGCTAAACTTGTAGGGTAGGTCAAACAGGGACCCGATTCGATCATTTTATATTATCGTTAATTCAAGATGTCAGCAAAATTCTATCACATTTGTTCAACTTACGTCGCTCCTATTTCAGATAGCGTACTGGGCTAGGCGACATCTTAAAGCGCGTGGAAGGGTGAGTAAAATGCACTACTAAACTTATAGGGTAGGGCAAACAGAGACCCGATTAGATCATTTCATATTATGGTTTATTTAAGAATTCAGAAAAATTCTATCACATTTGTTCAATTTACGTCGCTCCTATTTCAGATAGCTTATTGGGCTAAGAGGCATCTCGAAGCGCATGAAATGGCGAGCAAAATGCACTATTACACTTCTAGGGTAGGGCAAACAGAGACCCGATTAGATCATTTCATGTAATGGTTAATTTAAGAATGCAGCGTAATTCTATCACATTTGTTCAATTTACGTCGCTCCTATTTCATATAGCGTATTGGGCTGAGGGGCATCTCAAAGCGCATGAAATGGCGAGTAAAATGCACTATTAAACTTCTAGGGTAGGGCAAACAGAGACCCGATTAGATCATTTTATGTTACGTTTAATTTAAGAATTCAGCAAAATTCTATCACAATTGTTCAATTTACGTCGCTCCTATTTCAGATAGCGTACTGGGCTTGGCTGCATCTTAAAGCGCGTGGAAGGGCGAGTAAAATGCACTACTAAACTTCTATGATACGGCAATCAGAGAGCCGATTAGATCATTTTATATTTTGGTTAATATAAGGATTCAGCGAAATTCTATAACATTTGTTCAATTTACGTCGCTCCTATTTCAGATAGCGTATTGGGCTAAGCGGCATCGCAAAGCGTAGGAATTGACGAGTGAAATGCACTATTAAGCTTCTAGGGTAGGGCAAACAGAGACCCGATTAGAACATTTTACATTAAGGTTAATATAAGAATTCAGCCAAATTCTATCACATTTGTTCAATTTACGTCGCTCCTATTTCAGATAGCTTATTGGGCTAAGCGGCATCTCAAAGCGCATGAAATGACGAGTGAAATGCACTATTAAACTTCTAGGGTAGGGCAAACAGAGACCGGATAAGATCATTTTACATTATGGTTAATTTAAGAATTCAGCGAAACTCTATCATATTTGTTCAATTCACGTCGCTCCTATTTCAGATAGCGTATTGGGCTAAGCGGCATCTCAATGCGCATGAAATGGCGAGTAGAATGCACTATTAATCTTCGAGGGTAAGGCAAACAGAGACCCGATTAGATCATTTTATAATACGGTTAATATAAGAATTCAGCGTAAGTCTATCACATTTGTTCAATTTACGTCGCTCCTATTTCAGATAGCTTATTGGCCTAAGCGGCATCTCAAAGCGCATGAAATGTCGAGTAAAATGCACTGCTAAACTTGTAGGGTAGGGCAAACAGGGACCCGATTAGATCATTTTATATTATCGTTAATTCAAGATGTCAGCAAAATTCTATCACATTTGTTCAATTTACGTCGCTCCTATTTCAGATATCGTATTGGGCTAAGCGGCATCTCAAAGCGCATGAAATGGCGAGTAAAATGCACTGCTAAACTTGTAGGGTAGGGCAAACAGGGACCCGATTAGCTCATTTTATATTATCGTTAATTCAAGATGTCAGCAAAATTCTATCACATTTGTTCAATTTACGTCGCTCCAATTTCAGATAGCGTACTGGGCTAGGCGGCATCTTAAAGCGCATGAAATGACGAGTGAAATTCACTATTAAACTACTATGATAGGGCAATCAGAGACCCGACTAGATCATTTTATGTTTTGGTTAATATAAGAATTCAGCGAAATTCTATCACAATTGTTCAATTTACGTCGCTCCTATTTCAGATAGCGTATTGGGCTAAGCGGCATCTCAAAGCGCATGAAATGGCGAGTAAAATGCACTATTAATCTTCTAGGGTAAGGCAAACAGAGACCCGATTAGATCATTTTATAATACGGTTAATATAAGAATTCAACGTAAGTCTATCACATTTGTTCAATTTACGTCGCGCCTATTTCAGATAGCTTATTGGGCTAAGCGGCATCTCAAAGCGCATGAAATGACGAGTGAAATGCACTATAAGACTTCTATGGTAGGGCGAACAGAGACCAGATTAGATCATTTTACATTCTGGTTAATAAAATAATTCAGCGAAATTCTATCACATTTGTTCAACTTTCGTCGCTCCTATTTCAGATAGCGTATTGAGCTAAGCGGCAACTGAAAGCACATGAAATGACGAGTGAAATGCACTATTAAACTTCTAGGGTAGGGCGAACAGAGACCCGATTAGATCATTTTACATTAAGGTTAATATAAGAATTCAGGGAAATTCTATCACATTTGTTCAATTTACGTCGCTCCTATTTCAGATAGCGTACTGGGCTAGGCGGCTTCTTAAAGCGCGTGGAATGGCGAGTAAAATGCACTACTAATCTTCTATGATAGGGCAATCAGAGACCCGATTAGATCATTTTATATTTTGTTTAATACAAGATTTCAGGGAAATTCTATCACATTTGTTCAATTCGTGTCGCTGATATTTCAGATAGCGTATTGGGCTAAGCGGCATCTCAAAGCGCATGAAATGGCGAGTAAAATGCACTATTAAACTCCTAGGGTAGGGCAAACAGAGACCCGATTAGATCATTTTATATTATGGTTAATTTAAGAATTCAGCAAGATTCTATCACATTTGTTGAATTTACGTCGCTCCTATTTCAGATAGCGTACTGGGCTAGGCGGCATTTTAAAGCGCGTGGAATGGCGAGTAAAATGCACTGTGAAACTTCAATGATAGGGCAGTCAGAGACCCGATTAGATCATTTTATATTTTGTTTAATATAAGATTTCAGGGAAATCCTATCACATTTGTTCTATTTACGTCGCTCCTATTTCAGTTAGCGTATTGGGCTAACCGGCATCTCAAAGCGCATGAAATGGCGAATAAAATGGACTATTAAACTTCTCGGGTAGGGCAAACGGAGACCCGATTAGATCATTTTATATTACGGTTAATATAAGAATTCAGCGTAATTCTATCACATTTCTTCAAATTACATCGCTCCTATTTCAGATAGCGTACTGGGCTGGCCGGCATCTTAAAGCGCGTGGAATGGCGAGTAAAATGCACTATTAAACTTCTATGATAGGGCAATCAGTGACCCGATTAGATAATTTTATATTATAGTTAATTTAAGAATTCAGCGAAATTCTATCACATTTGTTCAATTTACGTCGCTCCTATTTCAGATAGCGTATTGGGCTAAGCGGCATCTCAAAGCGCATGAAAGGGCGAGTGAAATGCACTATTAGACTTCTATGGTAGGGCGAACAGAGACCCGATTGGAACATTTTACATTAAGGTTAATATAAGAATTCACGGAAATTCTATCACATTTGTTCAATTTACGTCGCTCCTATTCCAGATAGCGTATTGGGCTAAGCGGCATCTCAAAGCGCATGAAATGGCGAGTAAAATGCGCTATTAAACTTCTAGGATAAGGCAAACACAGACCCGATTAGATCATTTTATATTACGGTTAATATAAGAATTCAGCGTAATTCTATCACATTTGTTCAAGTTACGTCGCTCCTATTTCAGATAGCGTACTGGGCTAGGCGTCATCTTAAAGCGCGTGGAATGGCGAGTAAAATGCACTACTAATCTTCTATGATAGGGCAATCAGAGACCCGATTAGATCATTTTATATTTTGATTAATATAAGGTTTCAGGGAAATTCTATCACATTTGTTCAATTTACGTCGCTCCTATTTCAGATAGCGTATTGGGCTAAGCGGCAACTGAAAGCGCATGAAATGACGAGTGAAATGCACTATTAAACTTCTAGGGTAGGGCGAACAGAGACCCGATTAGATCATTTTATATTATGGTTAATTTAAGAATTCAGCAAAATTCTATCACATTTGTTCAATTTACGTCGCTCCTATTTCGGACAGCGTACTGGGCTAGGCGGCATCCTAAAGCGCGTGGAGTGGCGAGTAAAATGCACTATTAAACTTGTATGATAGGGCAATCAGAGACGCGATTAGATCATTTTATATTTTGTTTAATACAAGATTTCAGGGAAATTCTATCACATTTGTTCAACTCGTGTCGCTGATATTTCAGATAGCTTATTGGGCTAAGCGGCATCTCAAAGCGCATGAAATGGCGAGTAAAATGCACTATTAAACTTCTAGGATAAGGCAAACGGAGTCCCGATTAGTTCATTTTATATTACCGTTAATATAAGAATTCAGCGTAATTCTATCACATTTCTTCAAATTACGTCGCTCCTATTTCAGATAGCGTACTGGGCTGGCCGGCATCTTAATCCGCGTGGAATGGCGAGTAAAATGCACTATTAAGCTTCTATGATAGGGCATTCACAGACCCGATTAGATCATTTTATATTTTGTTTAATATAAGATTTCAGGGAAATTCTATCACATTTGTTCAATTTACGTCGCTCCTATTTCAGTTAGCGTATTGGGCTAACCGGCATCTCAAAGCGCATGAAATGGCGAATAAAATGGACAATTAAACTTCTAGGGTAGGGCAAACGGAGCCCCGATTACATCATTTTATATTACGGTTAATATGAGAATTCAGCGTAATTCTATCACATTTCTTCAAATTACGTCGCTCCTATTTCAGATAGCGTACTGGGCTGGCCAGCATCTTAAAGCGCGTGGAATGGCGAGTAAAATGCACTATTAAACTTCTATGATAGGGCAATCAGTGACCCGATTAGATAATTTTATATTATAGTTAATTTAAGAATTCAGCGAAATTCTATCACATTTGTTCAATTTACGTCGCTCCTATTTCAGATAGCGTATTGGGCTAAGCGGCATCTCAAAGCGCATGAAATGGCGAGCAAAATGCACTATTAAACTTCTAGGGTAGGGCAAACAGAGACCCGATTAGATCATTTTATATTTTTGTTAATATAAGAATTCAGCGAAATTCTATCACATTTGTTCAATTTACGTCGCTCATATTTCCGATAGCGTATTGGGCTAAGCGGCATCTCAAAGCGCATGAAATGGCGAGTAAAATGCACTATTAAACTTCTAGGGTAGGGCAATCAGTGACCCGATTAGATCATTTTATATTATAGTTAATTTAAGAATTCAGCGATATTCTATCACATTTGTTCAATTTACGTCGCTCCTATTTCAGATAGCGTATTGGGATAAGCGTCATCTCAAAGCGCATGAAATGGCGAGCAAAATGCACTATTAAACTTCTAGGGTAGGGCAAAAAGAGACCCGATTAGATCATTTTGTACTATGGTTAATTTAAGAATTCAGCAAAATTCTATCACGTTTGTTCAATTTACGTCGCTCCTATTGCAGATAGCGTGTTGGGCTATGCGGCATCTTAAAGCGATCGGAATGGCGAGTAAAATGCACTATTAAACTTCTATGCTAGGGCAATCAGAGACCCGATTAGATCATTTTATATTTTGGTTAATATAAGAATTCAGTGAAATTCTATCACATTTGTTCAACTTTCGTCGCTCCTATTTCAGATAGCGTATTGAGCCAAGCGGCAACTGAAAGCACATGAAATGACGAGTGAAATGCTCTATTAAACTTCTAGGGTAGGGCGAACAGAGACCCGATTAGATCATTTTACATTAAGGTTAATATAAGAATTCAGGGAAATTCTATCACGTTTGTTCAATTTACGTCGCTCCTATTTCAGATAGCGTACTGGGCTAGGCGGCATCTTAAAGCGCGTGGAATGGCGAGTAAAATGCACTACTAATCTTCTATGATACGGCAATCAGAGACCCGATTAGATCATTTTATATTTTGTTTAATACAAGATTTCAGGGAAATTCTATCACATTTGTTCAATTCGTGTCGCTGATATTTCAGATAGCGTATTGGGCTAAGCGGCATCTCAAAGCGCATGAAATGGCGAGTAAAATGCACTATTAAACTCCTAGGGTAGGGCAAACAGAGACCCGATTAGATCATTTTATATTATGGTTAATTTAAGAATTCAGCAAGATTCTATCACATTTGTTGAATTTACGTCGCTCCTATTTCAGATAGCGTACTGGGCTAGGCGGCATCTTAAAGCGCGTGGAATGGCGAGTAAAATGCACTGTGAAACTTAAATGATAGGGCAGTCAGAGACCCGATTAGATCATTTTATATTTTGTTTAATATAAGATTTCAGGGAAATCCTATCACATTTGTTCTATTTACGTCGCTCCTATTTCAGTTAGCGTATAGGGCTAACCGGCATCTCAAAGCGCATGAAATGGCGAATAAAATGGACTATTAAACTTCTCGGGTAGGGCAAACGGAGACCCGATTCGATCATTTTATATTACGGTTAATATTAGAATTCAGCGTAATTCTATCACATTTCTTCAAATTACGTCGCTCCTATTTCAGATAGTGTACTGGGCTGGCCGGCATCTTAAAGCGCGTGGAATGGCGAGTAAAATGCACTATTAAACTTCTATGATAGGGCAATCAGTGACCCGATTAGATAATTTTATATTATAGTTAATTTAAGAATTCAGCGAAATTCTATCACATTTGTTCAATTTACGTCGCTCCTATTTCAGATAGCGTATTGGGCTAAGCGGCATCTCAAAGCGCATGAAATGGCGAGCAAAATGCACTTTTAAACTTCTATGATAGGGCAATCAGTGACCCGATTAGATCCTTTTATATTATAGTTAATTTAAGAATTCAGCGAAATTCTATCACATTTGTTCAATTTACGTCGCTCCTATTTCAGATAGCGTATTGGGCTAAGCGGCATCTCAAAGCGCATGAAATGGCGAGCAAAATGCACTATTAAACTTCTAGGGTAGGGCAAACAGAGACCCGATTAGATCATTTTATATTTTTGTTAATATAAGAATTCAGCGAAATTCTATCACATTTGTTCAATTTACGTCGCTCATATTTCCGATAGCGTATTGGGCTAAGCGGCATCTCAAAGCGCATGAAATGGCGAGTAAAATGCACTATTAAACTTCTAGGGTAGGGCAATCAGTGACCCGATTAGATCATTTTATATTATAGTTAATTTAAGAATTCAGCGATATTCTATCACATTTGTTCAATTTACGTCGCTCATATTTCCGATAGCGTATTGGGCTAAGCGGCATCTCAAAGCGCATGAAATGGCGAGTAAAATGCACTATTATACTTCTAGGGTAGGGCAATCAGTGACCCGATTAGATCATTTTATATTATAGTTAATTTAAGAATTCAGCGATATTCTATCACATTTGTTCAACTTACGTCGCTCCTATTTCAGATAGCGTATTGGGATAAGCGTCATCTCAAAGCGCATGAAATGGCGAGCAAAATGCACTATTAAACTTCTATGATAGGGCAATCAGTGACCCGATTAGATCCTTTTATATTATAGTTAATTTAAGAATTCAGCAAAATTCTATCACAATTGTTCAATTTACGTCGCTCCTATTTCAGATAGCGTACTGGGCTTGGCTGCATCTTAAAGCGCGTGGAAGGGCGAGTAAAATGCATTACTAAACTTCTATGATACGGCAATCAGAGAGCCGATTAGATCATTTTATATTTTGGTTAATATAAGGATTCAGCGAAATTCTATAACATTTGTTCAATTTACGTCGCTCCTATTTCAGATAGCGTATTGGGCTAAGCGGCATCGCAAAGCGTAGGAATTGACGAGTGAAATGCACTATTAAGCTTCTAGGGTAGGGCAAACAGAGACCCGATTAGAACATTTTACATTAAGGTTAATATAAGAATTCAGCCAAATTCTATCACATTTGTTCAATTTACGTCGCTCCTATTTCAGATAGCTTATTGGGCTAAGCGGCATCTCAAAGCGCATGAAATGACGAGTGAAATGCACTATTAAACTTCTAGGGTAGGGCAAACAGAGACCGGATAAGATCATTTTACATTATGGTTAATTTAAGAATTCAGCGAAACTCTATCATATTTGTTCAATTCACGTCGCTCCTATTTCAGATAGCGTATTGGGCTAAGCGGCATCTCAATGCGCATGAAATGGCGAGTAGAATGCACTATTAATCTTCTAGGGTAAGGCAAACAGAGACCCGATTAGATCATTTTATAATACGGTTAATATAAGAATTCAGCGTAAGTCTATCACATTTGTTCAATTTACGTCGCTCCTATTTCAGATAGCTTATTGGCCTAAGCGGCATCTCAAAGCGCATGAAATGTCGAGTAAAATGCACTGCTAAACTTGTAGGGTAGGGCAAACAGGGACCCGATTAGATCATTTTATATTATCGTTAATTCAAGATGTCAGCAAAATTCTATCACATTTGTTCAATTTACGTCGCTCCAATTTCAGATAGCGTACTGGGCTAGGCGGCATCTTAAAGCGCATGAAATGACGAGTGAAATTCACTATTAAACTACTATGATAGGGCAATCAGAGACCCGACTAGATCATTTTATGTTTTGGTTAATATAAGAATTCAGCGAAATTCTATCACAATTGTTCAATTTACGTCGCTCCTATTTCAGATAGCGTATTGGGCTAAGCGGCATCTCAAAGCGCATGAAATGGCGAGTAAAATGCACTATTAATCTTCTAGGGTAAGGCAAACAGAGACCCGATTAGATCATTTTATAATACGGTTAATATAAGAATTCAACGTAAGTCTATCACATTTGTTCAATTTACGTCGCGCCTATTTCAGATAGCTTATTGGGCTAAGCGGCATCTCAAAGCGCATGAAATGACGAGTGAAATGCACTATAAGACTTCTATGGTAGGGCGAACAGAGACCAGATTAGATCATTTTACATTCTGGTTAATAAAATAATTCAGCGAAATTCTATCACATTTGTTCAACTTTCGTCGCTCCTATTTCAGATAGCGTATTGAGCTAAGCGGCAACTGAAAGCACATGAAATGACGAGTGAAATGCACTATTAAACTTCTAGGGTAGGGCGAACAGAGACCCGATTAGATCATTTTACATTAAGGTTAATATAAGAATTCAGGGAAATTCTATCACCTTTGTTCAATTTACGTCGCTCCTATTTCAAATAGCGTACTGGGCTAGGCGGCTTCTTAAAGCGCGTGGAATGGCGAGTAAAATGCACTACTAATCTTCTATGATAGGGCAATCAGAGACCCGATTAGATCATTTTATAATTTGTTTAATACAAGATTTCAGGGAAATTCTATCACATTTGTTCAATTCGTGTCGCTGATATTTCAGATAGCGTATTGGGCTAAGCGGCATCCCAAAGCGCATGAAATGGCGAGTAAAATGCACTATTAAACTCCTAGGGTAGGGCAAACAGAGACCCGATTAGATCATTTTATATTATGGTTAATTTAAGAATTCAGCAAGATTCTATCACATTTGTTGAATTTACGTCGCTCCTATTTCAGATAGCGTACTGGGCTAGGCGGCATTTTAAAGCGCGTGGAATGGCGAGTAAAATGCACTGTGAAACTTCAATGATAGGGCAGTCAGAGACCCGATTAGATCATTTTATATTTTGTTTAATATAAGATTTCAGGGAAATCCTATCACATTTGTTCTATTTACGTCGCTCCTATTTCAGTTAGCGTATTGGGCTAACCGGCATCTCAAAGCGCATGAAATGACGAATAAAATGGACTATTAAACTTCTCGGGTAGGGCAAACGGAGACCCGATTAGATCATTTTATATTACGGTTAATATAAGAATTCAGCGTAATTCTATCACATTTCTTCAAATTACATCGCTCCTATTTCAGATAGCGTACTGGGCTGGCCGGCATCTTAAAGCGCGTGGAATGGCGAGTAAAATGCACTATTAAACTTCTATGATAGGGCAATCAGTGACCCGATTAGATAATTTTATATTATAGTTAATTTAAGAATTCAGCGAAATTCTATCACATTTGTTCAATTTACGTCGCTCCTATTTCAGATAGCTTATTGGGCTAAGCGGCATCTCAAAGCGCATGAAATGACGAGTGAAATGCACTATTAAACTTCTAGGGTAGGGCAAACAGAGACCGGATAAGATCATTTTACATTATGGTTAATTTAAGAATTCAGCGAAACTCTATCATATTTGTTCAATTCACGTCGCTCCTATTTCAGATAGCGTATTGGGCTAAGCGGCATCTCAATGCGCATGAAATGGCGAGTAGAATGCACTATTAATCTTCTAGGGTAAGGCAAACAGAGACCCGATTAGATCATTTTATAATACGGTTAATATAAGAATTCAGCGTAAGTCTATCACATTTGTTCAATTTACGTCGCTCCTATTTCAGATAGCTTATTGGCCTAAGCGGCATCTCAAAGCGCATGAAATGTCGAGTAAAATGCACTGCTAAACTTGTAGGGTAGGGCAAACAGGGACCCGATTAGATCATTTTATATTATCGTTAATTCAAGATGTCAGCAAAATTCTATCACATTTGTTCAATTTACGTCGCTCCAATTTCAGATAGCGTACTGGGCTAGGCGGCATCTTAAAGCGCATGAAATGACGAGTGAAATTCACTATTAAACTACTATGATAGGGCAATCAGAGACCCGACTAGATCATTTTATGTTTTGGTTAATATAAGAATTCAGCGAAATTCTATCACAATTGTTCAATTTACGTCGCTCCTATTTCAGATAGCGTATTGGGCTAAGCGGCATCTCAAAGCGCATGAAATGGCGAGTAAAATGCACTATTAATCTTCTAGGGTAAGGCAAACAGAGACCCGATTAGATCATTTTATAATACGGTTAATATAAGAATTCAACGTAAGTCTATCACATTTGTTCAATTTACGTCGCGCCTATTTCAGATAGCTTATTGGGCTAAGCGGCATCTCAAAGCGCATGAAATGACGAGTGAAATGCACTATAAGACTTCTATGGTAGGGCGAACAGAGACCAGATTAGATCATTTTACATTCTGGTTAATAAAATAATTCAGCGAAATTCTATCACATTTGTTCAACTTTCGTCGCTCCTATTTCAGATAGCGTATTGAGCTAAGCGGCAACTGAAAGCACATGAAATGACGAGTGAAATGCACTATTAAACTTCTAGGGTAGGGCGAACAGAGACCCGATTAGATCATTTTACATTAAGGTTAATATAAGAATTCAGGGAAATTCTATCACCTTTGTTCAATTTACGTCGCTCCTATTTCAGATAGCGTACTGGGCTAGGCGGCTTCTTAAAGCGCGTGGAATGGCGAGTAAAATGCACTACTAATCTTCTATGATAGGGCAATCAGAGACCCGATTAGATCATTTTATATTTTGTTTAATACAAGATTTCAGGGAAATTCTATCACATTTGTTCAATTCGTGTCGCTGATATTTCAGATAGCGTATTGGGCTAAGCGGCATCTCAAAGCGCATGAAAGGGCGAGTGAAATGCACTATTAGACTTCTATGGTAGGGCGAACAGAGACCCGATTGGAACATTTTACATTAAGGTTAATATAAGAATTCACGGAAATTCTATCACATTTGTTCAATTTACGTCGCTCCTATTCCAGATAGCGTATTGGGCTAAGCGGCATCTCAAAGCGCATGAAATGGCGAGTAAAATGCGCTATTAAACTTCTAGGATAAGGCAAACACAGACCCGATTAGATCATTTTATATTACGGTTAATATAAGAATTCAGCGTAATTCTATCACATTTGTTCAAGTTACGTCGCTCCTATTTCAGATAGCGTACTGGGCTAGGCGTCATCTTAAAGCGCGTGGAATGGCGAGTAAAATGCACTACTAATCTTCTATGATAGGGCAATCAGAGACCCGATTAGATCATTTTATATTTTGATTAATATAAGGTTTCAGGGAAATTCTATCACATTTGTTCAATTTACGTCGCTCCTATTTCAGATAGCGTATTGGGCTAAGCGGCAACTGAAAGCGCATGAAATGACGAGTGAAATGCACTATTAAACTTCTAGGGTAGGGCGAACAGAGACCCGATTAGATCATTTTATATTATGGTTAATTTAAGAATTCAGCAAAATTCTATCACATTTGTTCAATTTACGTCGCTCCTATTTCGGATAGCGTACTGGGCTAGGCGGCATCCTAAAGCGCGTGGAGTGGCGAGTAAAATGCACTATTAAACTTGTATGATAGGGCAATCAGAGACGCGATTAGATCATTTTATATTTTGTTTAATACAAGATTTCAGGGAAATTCTATCACATTTGTTCAACTCGTGTCGCTGATATTTCAGATAGCTTATTGGGCTAAGCGGCATCTCAAAGCGCATGAAATGGCGAGTAAAATGCACTATTAAACTTCTAGGATAAGGCAAACGGAGTCCCGATTAGTTCATTTTATATTACCGTTAATATAAGAATTCAGCGTAATTCTATCACATTTCTTCAAATTACGTCGCTCCTATTTCAGATAGCGTACTGGGCTGGCCGGCATCTTAATCCGCGTGGAATGGCGAGTAAAATGCACTATTAAGCTTCTATGATAGGGCATTCACAGACCCGATTAGATCATTTTATATTTTGTTTAATATAAGATTTCAGGGAAATTCTATCACATTTGTTCAATTTACGTCGCTCCTATTTCAGTTAGCGTATTGGGCTAACCGGCATCTCAAAGCGCATGAAATGGCGAATAAAATGGACAATTAAACTTCTAGGGTAGGGCAAACGGAGCCCCGATTACATCATTTTATATTACGGTTAATATGAGAATTCAGCGTAATTCTATCACATTTCTTCAAATTACGTCGCTCCTATTTCAGATAGCGTACTGGGCTGGCCGGCATCTTAAAGCGCGTGGAATGGCGAGTAAAATGCACTATTAAACTTCTATGATAGGGCAATCAGTGACCCGATTAGATAATTTTATATTATAGTTAATTTAAGAATTCAGCGAAATTCTATCACATTTGTTCAATTTACGTCGCTCCTATTTCAGATAGCGTATTGGGCTAAGCGGCATCTCAAAGCGCATGAAATGGCGAGCAAAATGCACTATTAAACTTCTAGGGTAGGGCAAACAGAGACCCGATTAGATCATTTTATATTTTTGTTAATATAAGAATTCAGCGAAATTCTATCACATTTGTTCAATTTACGTCGCTCATATTTCCGATAGCGTATTGGGCTAAGCGGCATCTCAAAGCGCATGAAATGGCGAGTAAAATGCACTATTAAACTTCTAGGGTAGGGCAATCAGTGACCCGATTAGATCATTTTATATTATAGTTAATTTAAGAATTCAGCGATATTCTATCACATTTGTTCAATTTACGTCGCTCCTATTTCAGATAGCGTATTGGGATAAGCGTCATCTCAAAGCGCATGAAATGGCGAGCAAAATGCACTATTAAACTTCTAGGGTAGGGCAAAAAGAGACCCGATTAGATCATTTTGTACTATGGTTAATTTAAGAATTCAGCAAAATTCTATCACGTTTGTTCAATTTACGTCGCTCCTATTGCAGATAGCGTGTTGGGCTATGCGGCATCTTAAAGCGCTCGGAATGGCGAGTAAAATGCACTATTAAACTTCTATGCTAGGGCAATCAGAGACCCGATTAGATCATTTTATATTTTGGTTAATATAAGAATTCAGTGAAATTCTATCACATTTGTTCAACTTTCGTCGCTCCTATTTCAGATAGCGTATTGAGCCAAGCGGCAACTGAAAGCACATGAAATGACGAGTGAAATGCTCTATTAAACTTCTAGGGTAGGGCGAACAGAGACCCGATTAGTTCATTTTACATTAAGGTTAATATAAGAATTCAGGGAAATTCTATCACGTTTGTTCAATTTACGTCGCTCCTATTTCAGATAGCGTACTGGGCTAGGCGGCATCTTAAAGCGCGTGGAATGGCGAGTAAAATGCACTACTAATCTTCTATGATAGGGCAATCAGAGACCCGATTAGATCATTTTATATTTTGTTTAATACAAGATTTCAGGGAAATTCTATCACATTTGTTCAATTCGTGTCGCTGATATTTCAGATAGCGTATTGGGCTAAGCGGCATCTCAAAGCGCATGAAATGGCGAGTAAAATGCACTATTAAACTCCTAGGGTAGGGCAAACAGAGACCCGATTAGATCATTTTATATTATGGTTAATTTAAGAATTCAGCAAGATTCTATCACATTTGTTGAATTTACGTCGCTCCTATTTCAGATAGCGTACTGGGCTAGGCGGCATCTTAAAGCGCGTGGAATGGCGAGTAAAATGCACTGTGAAACTTAAATGATAGGGCAGTCAGAGACCCGATTAGATCATTTTATATTTTGTTTAATATAAGATTTCAGGGAAATCCTATCACATTTGTTCTATTTACGTCGCTCCTATTTCAGTTAGCGTATTGGGCTAACCGGCATCTCAAAGCGCATGAAATGGCGAATAAAATGGACTATTAAACTTCTCGGGTAGGGCAAACGGAGACCCGATTAGATCATTTTATATTACGGTTAATATAAGAATTCAGCGTAATTCTATCACATTTGTTCAAGTTACGTCGCTCCTATTTCAGATAGCGTACTGGGCTGGCCGGCATCTTAAAGCGCGTGGAATGGCGAGTAAAATGCACTATTAAACTTCTATGATAGGGCAATCAGTGACCCGATTAGATAATTTTATATTATAGTTAATTTAAGAATTCAGCGAAATTCTATCACATTTGTTCAATTTACGTCGCTCCTATTTCAGATAGCGTATTGGGCTAAGCGGCATCTCAAAGCGCATGAAATGGCGAGCAAAATGCACTATTAAACTTCTAGGGTAGGGCAAACAGAGACCCGATTAGATCATTTTATATTTTTGTTAATATAAGAATTCAGCGAAATTCTATCACATTTGTTCAATTTACGTCGCTCATATTTCCGATAGCGTATTGGGCTAAGCGGCATCTCAAAGCGCATGAAATGGCGAGTAAAATGCACTATTAAACTTCTAGGGTAGGGCAATCAGTGACCCGATTAGATCATTTTATATTATAGTTAATTTAAGAATTCAGCGATATTCTATCACATTTGTTCAATTTACGTCGCTCCTATTTCAGATAGCGTATTGGGATAAGCGTCATCTCAAAGCGCATGAAATGGCGAGCAAAATGCACTATTAAACTTCTAGGGTAGGGCAAAAAGAGACCCGATTAGATCATTTTGTACTATGGTTAATTTAAGAATTCAGCAAAATTCTATCACGTTTGTTCAATTTACGTCGCTGCTATTGCAGATAGCGTGTTGGGCTATGCGGCATCTTAAAGCGCTCGGAATGGCGAGTAAAATGCACTATTAAACTTCTATGCTAGGGCAATCAGAGACCCGATTAGATCATTTTATATTTTGGTTAATATAAGAATTCAGTGAAATTCTATCACATTTGTTCAACTTTCGTCGCTCCTATTTCAGATAGCGTATTGAGCCAAGCGGCAACTGAAAGCACATGAAATGACGAGTGAAATGCTCTATTAAACTTCTAGGGTAGGGCGAACAGAGACCCGATTAGATCATTTTACATTAAGGTTAATATAAGAATTCAGGGAAATTCTATCACGTTTGTTCAATTTACGTCGCTCCTATTTCAGATAGCGTACTGGGCTAGGCGGCATCTTAAAGCGCGTGGAATGGCGAGTAAAATGCACTGTGAAACTTAAATGATAGGGCAGTCAGAGACCCGATTAGATCATTTTATATTTTGTTTAATATAAGATTTCAGGGAAATCCTATCACATTTGTTCTATTTACGTCGCTCCTATTTCAGTTAGCGTATAGGGCTAACCGGCATCTCAAAGCGCATGAAATGGCGAGTAAAATGCACTATTATACTTCTAGGGTAGGGCAATCAGTGACCCGATTAGATCATTTTATATTATAGTTAATTTAAGAATTCAGCGATATTCTATCACATTTGTTCAACTTACGTCGCTCCTATTTCAGATAGCGTATTGGGATAAGCGTCATCTCAAAGCGCATGAAATGGCGAGCAAAATGCACTATTATACTTCTAGGGTAGGGCAAACTGAGACCCGATTAGATCATTTTGTACTATGGTTAACTTAAGAATTCAGCAAAATTCTTACACGTTTGTTCAATTTACGTCGCTCCTATTGCAGATAGCGTGTTGGGTTAAGCGGCATCTCGAAGCGCATGAAATGGCGAGTAAAATGCACTATTAAACTTCTAGGATAAGGCAAACAGATACCCGATTAGATCATTTTATATTATGGTTAATATAAGAATTCAGCGAAATTCTATCACATTTGTTCAATTTACGTCGCTCATATTTCAGATAGCGTATTGGGCTAAGCGGCATCTCAAAGCGCAAGAAATGGCAAGTAAAATGCACTATTAAACTTCTAGGGTAGGGCAATCAGTGACCCGATTAGATCATTTTATATTATAGTTAATTTAAGAATTCAGCGAAATTCTATCACATTTGTTCAATTTACGTCGCTCCTATTTCAGATAGCGTATTGGGCTATGCGGCATCTTAAAGCGCTCGGAATGGCGAGTAAAATGCACTATTAAACTTCTATGCTAGGGCAATCAGAGACCCGATTAGATCATTTTATATTTTGGTTAATATAAGAATTCAGTGAAATTCTATCACATTTGTTCAATTTACGTCGCTCCTATTTCAGATAGCGTATTGGGCAAAGCGGCATCTCAAAGCGTATGAAATGGCGAATAAAATGCACTATTAAACTTCTAGGGTAGGGCAAGCAGAGACCCGATTAGATCATTTTATATTATGGTTAATTTAAGAATTCAGCAAAATTCTATCACATTTGTTCAATTTACGTCGCTCCTATTTCAGATAGCGTACTGGGCTAGGCGGCATCTTAAAGCGGGTGGAATGGCGAGTAGAATGCACTATAAGACTTCTATGGTAGGGCGAACAGAGACCAGATTAGATCATTTTACATTCTGGTTAATAAAATAATTCAGCGAAATTCTATCACATTTGTTCAACTTTCGTCGCTCCTATTTCAGATAGCGTATTGAGCTAAGCGGCAACTGAAAGCACATGAAATGACGAGTGAAATGCACTATTAAACTTCTAGGGTAGGGCGAACAGAGACCCGATTAGATCATTTTACATTAAGGTTAATATAAGAATTCAGGGAAATTCTCTCACATTTGTTCAATTTACGTCGCTCCTATTTCAGATAGCGTACTGGGCTAGGCGGCATCTTAAAGCGCGTGGAATGGCGAGTAAAATGCACTACTAATCTTCTATGATAGGGCAATCAGAGACCCGATTAGATCATTTTATATTTTGTTTAATACAAGATTTCAGGGAAATTCTATCACATTTGTTCAATTCGTGTCGCTGATATTTCAGATAGCGTATTGGGCTAAGCGGCATCTCAAAGCGCATGAAATGGCGAGTAAAATGCACTATTAAACTCCTAGGGTAGGGCAAACAGAGACCCGATTAGATCATTTTATATTATGGTTAATTTAAGAATTCAGCAAGATTCTATCACATTTGTTGAATTTACGTCGCTCCTATTTCAGATAGCGTACTGGGCTAGGCGGCATCTTAAAGCGCGTGGAATGGCGAGTAAAATGCGCTGTGAAACTTCAATGATAGGGCAGTCAGAGACCCGATTAGATCATTTTATATTTTGTTTTATATAAGATTTCAGGGAAATCCTATCACATTTGTTCTATTTACGTCGCTCCTATTTCAGTTAGCGTATTGGGCTAACCGGCATCTCAAAGCGCATGAAATGGCGAATAAAATGGACTATTAAACTTCTCGGGTAGGGCAAACGGAGACCCGATTAGATCATTTTATATTACGGTTAATATTAGAATTCAGCGTAATTCTATCACATTTCTTCAAATTACGTCGCTCCTATTTCAGATAGTGTACTGGGTTGGCCGGCATCTTAAAGCGCGTGGAATGGCGAGTAAAATGCACTATTAAACTTCTATGATAGGGCAATCAGTGACCTGATTAGATCATTTTATATTATAGTTAATTTAAGAATTCAGCGAAGTTCTATCACATTTGTTCAATTTACGTCGCTCCTATTTCAGATAGCGTATTGGGCAAAGCGGCATCTCAAAGCGCATGAAATGACGAGTAAAATGCACTGTTAAACTTCTAGGGTAGGGCAAGCAGAGACCCGATTAGATCATTTTATATTATGGTTAATTTAAGAATTCAGCAAAATTCTATCACATTCGTTCAATTTAGGTCGATCCTATTTCAGATAGCGTACTGGGCTAGGCGGCATCTTAATGCGCGTGGAATGGCGAGTAAAATGCACTACTAATCTTCTATGATAGGGCAATCAGAGACCCGATTAGATCATTTTATATTTTGTTTAATATAAGATTTCAGGGAAATTCTATCACATTTGTTCAATTTACGTCGCTCCTATTTCAGATAGCGTATTGGGCTAAGCGGCAACTGAAAGCGCATGAACTGACGAGTGAAATGCACTATTAAACTTCTAGGATAGGGCCAACAGAGACCCGATTAGATCATTTTACATTAAAGTTAATATAAGAATTCAGGGAAATTCTATCACATTCGTTCAATTTGCGTCGCTCCTATTTCAGATAGCGTATTGGGCTACGCGGCATCACAAAGCGCATGAAATGGCGAATAAAATGTACTATTAAACTTCTAGGCTAGGGCGAACAGAGACCCGAGCAGATCATTTTACATTATGGTTAATTTAAGAATTCAGCAAAATTCTATCACATTTGTTCAATTTACGTCGCTCCTATTTCAGATAGCGTACTGGGCTAGGCGGCATCTTAAAGCGGGTGGAATGGCGAGTAGAATGCACTATTAAACTTCTAGGATAAGGCAAACAGATACCAGATTAGATCATTTTATATTACGGTTAATATAAGAATTCAGCGTAATTCTATCACATTTCTTCAAATTACGTCGCTCCTATTTCAGATAGCGTACTGGGCTGGCCGGCATCTTAATCCGCGTGGAATGGCGAGTAAAATGCACTATTAAGCTTCTATGATAGGGCATTCACAGACCCGATTAGATCATTTTATATTTTGTTTAATATAAGATTTCAGGGAAATTCTATCACATTTGTTCAATTTACGTCGCTCATATTTCAGATAGCGTATTGGGCTAAGCGGCATCTCAAAGCGCATGAAATGGCGAGTAGAATGCACTATTAAACTTCTAGGGTAGTGCAAACAGAGACCCGATTAGATCATTTCATATTTTGGTTAATATAAGAATTCAACGAAATTCTATCACATTTGTAAAATTTACGTCGCTCCTATTACATATAGCTTATTGGGCTTAGCGGCATCTCAAAGCGCATGAAATGACGAGTGAAATGCACTATTAAAATTCTATGGCAGGGCAAACAGAGACTCGATTAGATCATTTTTCATTAATGTTAATGAAAGAATTCAGCGAAATTCTATCACATTTGTTCAATTTACGTCGCTCCTATTTCAGATAGCGTACTGGGCTAGGCGGCATCTTAAAGCGGGTGGAATGGCGAGTAGAATGCACTATTAAACTTCTAGGATAAGGCAAACAGATACCCGATTAGATCATTTTATATTATGGTTAATTTAAGAATTCAGAGAAATTCTATCACATTTGTTCCATTTACGTCGCTCCAATTTCAGATAGCGTATTGGGCTAAGCGGCATCTCAAAGTGCATGAAATGGCGAATAAAATGCACTATTAAACTTCTAGGATAAGGCAAACAGAGACCCGATTAGATCAGTTTATGTTACGGTTAATATAAGTATTCAGCGTAATTCTATCACATTTGTTCAAGTTACAACGCTCCTATTTCAGATAGCGTATTGGGCTAAGCGGCATCTCAAGGCGCATGAAATGGCGAGTGAAATGCACTATTAGACTTCTATGGTAGGGCGAACAGAGACCCGATTGGATCATTTTACATTAAGGTTAATATAAGAATTCACGGAAATTCTATCACATTTGTTCAATTTACGTCGCTCCCATTCCAGATAGCGTATTGGGCTAAGCGGCATCTCAAAGCGCATGAAATGGCGAGTAAAATGCGCTATTAAACTTCTAGGATAAGGCAAACAGAGACCCGATTAGATCATTATATGTTACGGTTAATATAAGTATTCAGCGTAATTCTATCACATTTGTTCAAGTTACAACGCTCCTATTTCAGATAGCGTACTGGGCTAGGCGGCATCTCAAAGCGCATGGAATGGCGAGTAAAATGCACTACTAATCTTCTATGATAGGGCAATCAGAGACCCGATTAGATCATTTTATATTTTGTTTAATATAAGATTTCAGGGAAATTCTATCACATTTGTTCAATTTACGTCGCTCCTATTTCAGATAGCGTATTGGGCTAAGCCGGATCTCAAAGCGCATGAAATGGCGACTAAAATGCACTATCAAACTTCTAGGGTAGGGCAAACAGAGACCCGATTAGATCATTTTATATTATGGTTAATTTAAGAATTCAGCGAAATTCTATCACATTTGTTCAATTTACGTCGCTCGTATTTCCGATAGCGTATTGGGCTAAGCGGCATCTAAAAGCGCATGAAATGGCGAGTAAAATGCACTATTAAACTTCTAGGGTAGGGCAATCAGTGACCCGATTAGTTCAGTTTATATTATAGTTAATTTAAGAATTCAGCGATATTCTATCACATTTGTTCAATTTACGTCGCTCCTATTGCAGATAGCGTATTGGGTTAAGCGGCATCTCAAAGCGCATGAAATTGCGAGTAAAATGCACTATTAAACTTCTAGGGTAGAGCAAACAGAGACCCGATTAGATCATTTTATATTATGGTTAATATAAGAATTCAGCGAAATTCTATCACATTTGTTCAATTTGCGTCGCTCATATTTCAGATAGCGTATTGGGATAAGCGGCATCTCAAAGCGCATGAAATGGCGCGTAAAATGCGCTATTAAACTTCTAGGATAAGGCAAACGGAAACCCGATTAGTTCATTTTATATTACGGTTAATATAAGAATTCAGCGTAATTCTATCGCATTTGTTCAATTTACGTCGCTCCTATTTCAGATAGCGTACTGGGCTAGGCGGCATCTTAGAGCGCGTGAAATGGCGAGTAAAATGCACTATTAAACTTCCATGATAGGGCAATCAGAGACCCGAATAGATTATTTTATATTTTGGTTAACATAAGAATTCAGGGAAATTCTATCACATTTGTTCAATGTACGTCGCTCCTATTTCAGATATCGTATTGGGCTAAGCTGCATCTCAAAGCGCATGAAATGACGAGTGAAATGCACTATTATACATCTAGGGTAGGGTGAACAGAGACCCGAAGAGATCATTTTACATTAAGGTGAATATAAGAATGCAGCGTAATTCTGTCACATTTGTTCAACTTACGTCGCTCCTATTTCAGATAGCGTATTGGGTTAAGCGGCATCTCAAAGCGCATGAAATGGCGTGTAAAATGCACTATTAAACTTCTAGGCTAGGGCGAACAGAGACCAGATTAGATCATTTTATATTTTGGTTAATATGAGAATTCTGCGAAATTCTATCACATTTGTTCAAGTTACGTCGCTCCTATTTCAGATAGCGTACTGGGCTAGGCGACATCTTAAAGCGCGTGGAATGGCGTGTAAAATGCACTATTAAACTTCTATGATAGGGCAATCAGAGACCCGATTAGATCATTTTATATTTTGGTTAATATAAGAATTCAACGAAATTCTATCACATTTGTAAAATTTACGTCGCTCCTATTACAGATAGCTTATTGGGCTTAGCGGCATCTCAAAGCGCATGAAATGACGAGTGAAATGCACTATTAAACTTCTAGGGTAGGGCAAACAGAGACCCGATTAGATCATTTTATATTATGGTTAATTTAAGAATTCAGCAAAATTCTATCACATTTGTTCAATTTACGTCGCTCCTATTTCAGATAGCGTACTGGGCTAGGCGGCATCTTAAAGCGGGTGGAATGGCAAGTAGAATGCACTATTAAAATTCTATGGTAGGGCAAACAGAGACTCGATTAGATCATTTTACATTAATGTTAATAAAAGAATTCAGCGAAATTCTATCACATTTGTTCAACTTACGTCGCTTCTATTTCAGATAGCGTATTGGGCTAAGCGGCATCTCAAAGCGCATGAAATGGCGAGTGAAATGCACTATTAGACTTCTATGGTAGGGCGAACAGAGACCCGATTGGATCATTTTACATTAAGATTTATATAAGAATTCACGGAAATTCTATCACATTTGTTCAATTTACGTCGCTCCTATTTCAGATAGCGTACTGGGCTAGGCGGCATCTTAAAGCGCGTGGAATCGCGAGTAAAATGCACTGTTAAACTTCAATGATAGGGCAGTCAGAGACCCGATTAGATCATTTTATATTATGGTTAATATAAGAATTCAGCGAAATTCTATCACATTTGTTCAATTTGCGTCGCTCATATTTCAGATAGCGTATTGGGCTAAGCGGCATCTCAAAGCGCATGAAATGGCGCGTAAAATGCGCTATTAAACTTCTAGGATAAGGCAAACGGAGACCCGATTAGTTCATTTTATATTACCGTTAATATAAGAATTCAACGTAATTCTATCACATTTCTTCAAATTACGTCGCTCCTATTTCAGATAGCGTACTGGGCTGGCCGGCATCTTAATCCGCGTGGAATGGCGAGTAAAATTCACTATTAAGCTTCTATGATAGGGCATTCACAGACCCGATTAGATCATTTTATATTTTGTTTAATATTAGATTTCAGGGAAATTCTATCACATTTGTTCAATTTACGTCGCTCCTATTTCAGTTAGCGTATTGGGCTAACCGGCATCTCAAAGCGCATGAAATGGCGAATAAAATGGACAATTACACTTCTAGGGTAGGGCAATCAGTGACCCGATTAGATCATTTTATATTATAGTTAATTTAAGAATTCAGCGAAATTCTATCACATTTGTTCAATTTACGTCGCTCCTATTTCAGATAGCGTATTGGGCTAAGCGGCACCTCAAAGCGCATGAAATGGCGAGCAAAATGCACTATTAAACTTCTAGGATAAGGCAAACAGATACCCGATTAGATCATTTTATATTATGGTTAATATAAGAATTCAGCGAAATTCTATCACATTTGTTCAATTTACGTCGCTCATATTTCAGATAGCGTATTGGGCTAAGCGGCATCTCAAAGCGCAAGAAATGGCAAGTAAAATGCACTATTAAACTTCTAGGGTAGGGCAATCAGTGACCCGATTAGATCATTTTATATTATAGTTAATTTAAGAATTCAGCGAAATTCTATCACATTTGTTCAATTTACGTCGCTCCTATTTCAGATAGCGTATTGGGCTATGCGGCATCTTAAAGCGCTCGGAATGGCGAGTAAAATGCACTATTTAACTTCTATGCTAGGGCAATCAGAGACCCGATTAGATCATTTTATATTTTGGTTAATATAAGAATTCAGTGAAATTCTATCACATTTGTTCAATTTACGTCGCTCCTATTTCAGATAGCGTATTGGGCAAAGCGGCATCTCAAAGCGTATGAAATGGCGAATAAAATGCACTATTAAACTTCTAGGGTAGAGCAAACAGAGACCCGATTAGTTCATTTTATATTACGGTTAATATAAGAATTCTGCGTAATTCTATCGCATTTGTTCAATTTACATCGCTCCTATTTCAGATAGCGTACTGGGCTAGGCGGCATCTTAGAGCGCGTGAAATGGCGAGTAAATTGCACTATTAAACTTCTATGATAGGGCAATCAGAGACCCGATTAGATTATTTTATATTTTGGTTAATATAAGAATTCAGGGAAATTCTATCACATTTGTTCAATTTACGTCGCTCCTATTTCAGATATCGTATTGGGCTAAGCGGCAACTGAAAGCGCATGAAATGACGAGTGAAATGCACTATTAAACTTCTAGGGTAGGGCGAACAGAGACCCGATTAGATCATTTTACATTAAGGTTAATATAAGAATTCAGGGAAATTCTATCACATTTGTTCAATTTACGTCGCTCCTATTTCAGGCAGCGTATTGGGCTACGAGGCACCACAAAGCGCACGAAATGGCGAATAAAATGCACTATTAAACTTCTAGACTAGGGCGAACAGAGACCCGATTAGATCATTTTACATTCTGGTTAATAAAATAATTCAGCGAAATTCTATCACATTTGTTCAACTTTCGTTGCTCCTATTTCAGATAGCGTATTGGGTTAAGCGGCATCTCAAAGCGCATGAATTGGCGAGTAAAATGCACTATTAAACTTCTAGGGTAGGGCAAACAGAGACCCGATTAGATCATTTTATATTATGGTTAATTTAAGAATTCAGCAAAATTCTATCACATTTGTTCAATTTACGTCGCTCATATTTCAGATAGCGTATTGGGCTAAGCGGCATCTCAAAGCGCATGAAATGACGAGTGAAATGCACTATTAAACTTCTAGGGTAGGGCGAACAGAGTCCCGATTAGATCATTTTACATTAAGGTTAATATAAGTATTCAGGGAGATTCTATCACATTTGTTCAATTTACGTGGCTCCTATTTCAGACAGCGTACTGGGCTAGGCGGCATCTTAAAGCGTGTGGAATCGCGAGTAAAATGCACTATCAACCTTCTATGATTGGGCAATCAAAGACCAGACTAGATCATTTTATACTTTGGTTAATATAAGAATTCAGCGAAATTCTATCACATTTGTTCAATTTACGTCGCTCCTATTTCAGATAGCGTATTGGGCTATGCGGCATCTCAAAGTGCATGAAATGACGAGTGAAACGCACTATTATACATCTAGGGTAGGGTGAACAGAGACCCGAAGAGATCATTTTACATTAAGGTGAATAGAAGAATGCAGCGTAATTCTGTCACATTTGTTCAACTTACGTCGCTCCTATTTCAGATAGCGTATTGGGATAAGCGTCATCTCAGAGCGCATGAAATGACGAGTGAAATGAACTATTAAACTTCTAGGCTAGGGCGAACAGAGACCCGATTAGATCATTTTACATTCTGGTTAATAAAATAATTCAGCGAAATTCTATCACATTTGTTCAACTTTCGTTGCTCCTATTTCAGATAGCGTATTGGGTTAAGCGGCATCTCAAAGCGCATGAAATGGCGAGTAAAATGCACTATTAAACTTCTAGGGTAGGGCAAACAGAGACCCGATTAGATCATTTTATATTATGGTTAATTTAAGATTCAGCAAAATTCTATCACATTTGTTCAATTTACGTCGCTCCTATTTCGGATAGCGTACTGAGCTGGCCGGCATCTTAAACCGCGTGGAATGGCGAGTAAAATGCACTATTAAACTTCTATGATAGGGCAATCAGAGACCCGATTAGATTATTTTATATTTTGGTTAATATAAGGATTCAGGGAAATTCTATCACATTTGTTCAATTTAGGTCGCTCCTATTTCAGATATCGTATTGGGCTAAGCGGCATCTCAAAGCGCATGAAATGACGAGTGAAATGCACTATTAAACTTCTAGGGTAGGGCGAACAGAGTCCCGATTAGATCATTTTACGTTAAGGTTAATATAAGTATTCAGGGAGATTCTATCACATTTGTTCAATTTACGTCGCTCCTATTTCAGACAGCGTACTGGGCTAGGCGGCATCTTAAAGCGTGTGGATTGGCGAGTAAAATGCACTATCAACCTTCTATGATAGGGCAATCAAAGACCAGACTAGATCATTTTATATTATGGTTAATTTAAGAATTCAGCAAAATTCTATCACATTTGTTCAATTTACGTCGCTCCTATTTCGGATAGCGTACTGAGCTGGCCGGCATCTTAAACCCCGTGGAATGGCGAGTAAAATGCACTATTAAACTTCTATGATAGGGCAATCAGAGACCCGATTAGATTATTTTATATTTTGGTTAATATAAGGATTCAGGGAAATTCTATCACATTTGTTCAATTTAGGTCGCTCCTATTTCAGATATCGTATTGGGCTAAGCGGCATCTCAAAGCGCATGAAATGACGAGTGAAATGCACTATTAAACTTCTAGGGTAGGGCGAACAGAGTCCCGATTAGATCATTTTACGTTAAGGTTAATATAAGTATTCAGGGAGATTCTATCACATTTGTTCAATTTACGTCGCTCCTATTTCAGACAGCGTACTGGGCTAGGCGGCATCTTAAAGCGTGTGGATTGGCGAGTAAAATGCACTATCAACCTTCTATGATAGGGCAATCAAAGACCAGACTAGATCATTTTATACTTTGGTTAATATAAGAATTCAGCGAAATTCTAGCACATTTGTTCAACTTACGTCGCTCCTATTTCAGATAGCGTATTGGGTTAAGCGTCATCTCAAAGCGCATGAAATGACGAGTGAAATGCACTATTAAACTTCTAGGGTACGGCGAACAGAGACCCGATTAGATCATTTTACATTAAGGTTAATATAAGTATTCAGCGAGATTCTATCACACTTGTTCAATTTACGTCGCTTCTATTTCAGACAGCGTACTGGGCTAGGCGGCATCTTAAAGCGCGTGGAATGGCGAGTAAAATGCACTATTAACCTTCTATGATAGGGCAATCAGAGTCCAGATTAGATCATTTTATACTTTGGTTAATATAAGAATTCAGCGAAATTCTATCACATTTGTTCAATTTACGTCGCTCCTATTTCAGATAGCGTATTGGACTAAGCGGCATCTCAAAGCGCATGAAATGTCGAGTGAAATGCACTATTAAACTTCTAGGTTAGGGCGAACAGAGTCCCGATTAGATCATTTTATATTATGGTTAATTTAAGAATTCAGCGAAATACTATCACATTTGTTCAATTTACGTCGCTCCTGTTTCAGATAGCGTATTGGGCTAAGCGGCATCTCAAAGCGCATGAAATGGCGTGTAAACTGCACTGTTAAACTTCTAGGGTAGGGCAAACAGAGACCCGATTAGATCATTTCATATTATGGTTTATTTAAGAATTCAGAAAAATTCTATCACATTTGTTCAATTTACGTCGCTGACATTTCAGATAGCGTATTGGGCTAAGCGGCATCTCAATGCGGATGAAATGGCGAGTAAAATGCACTATTAAACTTCTAGGATAAGGCAAACAGAGACCCGATTCGTTCATTTTATATTACGGTTAATATAAGAATTCAGCGTAATTCTATCACATTTGTTCAACGTACGTCGCTCCTATTTCAGATAGCGTACTGGGCTAGGCGGCATCTCAAAGCGCGTGGAATGGCGGGTAAAATGCACTATTAAACTTCCATGATAGTGCTATCAGAGACCCGATTAGATCATTTTATATTTTGGTTAATATAAGAATTCAGCGAAATTCTATCACATTTGTTCAACTTACGTCGCTCCTATTTCAGATAGCGTACTGGGCTAGGCGGCATCTTAAAGCGCACGAAATGGCGAGTGAAATGCACTATTAAACTTCTAGGGTTGGGCTATCGGAGACCCGATTAGATCATTTTACATTAAGGTTAATATAAGTATTCAGGGAAATTCTATCACATTTGTTCAATTTACGTCGCTGATATTTCAGATAGCGTATTGGGCTAAGCGGCATCTCAATGCGGATGAAATGGCGAGTAAAATGCACTATTAAACTTCTAGGATAAGGCAAACAGAGACCCGATTCGTTCATTTTATATTACGGTTAATATAAGAATTCAGCGTAATTCTATCACATTTGTTCAATTTACGTCGCTCCTATTTCAGATAGCGTATTGGGCTAAGCGGCATCGCAAAGCGTATGAATTGACGAGTGAAATGCACTATTAAGCTTCTAGGGTAGGGCAAACAGAGACCCGATTAGAACATTTTACATTAAGGTTAATATAAGAATTCAGCCAAATTCTATCACATTTGTTCAATTTACGTCGCTCCTATTTCAGATAGCTTATTGGGCTAAGCGGCATCTCCAAGCGCATGAAATGACGAGTGAAATGCACTATTAAACTTCTAGGGTAGGGCAAACAGAGACCGGATAAGATCATTTTATATTATGGTTAATTTAAGAATTCAGCGAAACTCTATCATATTTGTTCAATTCACGTCGCTCCTATTTCAGATAGCGTATTGGGCTAAGCGGCATCTCAATGCGCATGAAATGGCGAGTAAAATGCACTATTAATCTTGTAGGGTAAGGCAAACAGAGACCCGATTAGATCATTTTATAATACGGTTAATATAAGAATTCAGCGTCAGTCTATCACATTTGTTCAATTTACGTCGCTCCTATTTCAGATAGCTTATTGGGCTAAGCGGCATCTCAAAGCGCATGAAATGGCGAGTAAAATGCACTGCTAAACTTGTGGGGTAGGGCAAACAGGGACCCGATTAGATCATTTTATATTATCGTTAATTCAAGATGTCAGCAAAATTCTATCACATTTGTTCAATTTACGTCGCTCCTATTTCAGATATCGCATTGGGCTAAGCGGCATCTCAAAGCGCATGAAATGGCGAGTAAAATGCACTGCTAAACTTGTAGGGTAGGGCAAACAGGGACCCGATTAGATCATTTTATATTATCGTTAATTCAAGATGTCAGCAAAATTCTATCACATTTGTTCAATTTACGTCGCTCCAATTTCAGATAGCGTACTGGGCTAGGCGGCATCTTAAAGCGCATGAAATGACGAGTGAAATTCACTATTAAACTACTATGATAGGGCAATCAGAGACCCGACTAGATCATTTTATATTTTGGTTAATATAAGAATTCAGCGAAATTCTATCACAATTGTTCAATTTACGTCGCTCCTATTTCAGATAGCGTATTGGGCTAAGCGGCATCTCAAAGCGCATGAAATGGCGAGTAAAATGCACTATTAATCTTCTAGGGTAAGGCAAACAGAGACCCGATTAGATCATTTTATAATACGGTTAATATAAGAATTCAGCGTAAGTCTATCACATTTGTTCAATTTACGTCGCTCCTATTTCAGATAGCTTATTGGGCTAAGCGGCATCTCAAAGCGCATGAAATGACGAGTGAAATGCACTATTTAACTTCTAGGGTAGGGCGAACAAAGACCCGATTAGATCATTTTACATTAAGGTTAATATAAGAATTCAGGGAAATTCTATCACATTTGTTCAATTTACGTCGCTCCTATTTCAGATAGCGTATTGGCCTAACGGCCATCTCAAAGCGCATGAAATGGCGAGCAAAGTGCACCATTAAACTTCTAGGGTAGGGCAAACAGAGACCCGATTAGATCATTTTATATTATGGTTAATTTAAGAATTCAGCCAAATTCTATCACATTTGTTCAATTTACGTCGCTCCTATTTCAGATAGCATACTGGGCTAGGCGGAATCTTAAAGCGCGTGGATTGGCGAGTAAAATGCACTATTAAACTGCTATGATAGGGCAATCAGAGACCCGTTTAGATCATTTTATATTTTGGTTAATATAAGAATTGAGAGAAATTCTATCACAATTGTTCTATTTACGTCGCTCCTGTTTCAGATAGCGTACTGGGCTAAGCGGCATCTCAAAGCGCATGAAACGGCGAGTGAAATGCACTATTAAACTTCTAGGGTAGGGCGAACAGAGACCCGATTAGATCATTTTACATTAAGGTTAATATAAGTATTCAGGGAAATTCTACCACATTTGTTCAATTTACGCCGCTCCTATTTCAGATAGCGTATTGGGCTAAGCGGCATCTCAAAGCGCATGAAATGGAGAGTAAAATGCACTGTTAAGCTTCTAGGGTAGGGCAAACAGAGACCCGATTAGATCATTTCATATTATGGTTTATTTAAGAATTCAGAAAAATTCTATCACATTTGTTCAATTTACGTCGCTCCTATTTCAGATAGCTTATTGGGCTAAGCGGCATCTCAAAGCGCATGAAATGACGAGTGAAATGCACTAGTAATCTTCTAGGATAGTGCGAACAGAGAGCCGATTAGATCATTTTATATTACGGCTAATATAAGAATTCAGCGAAATTCTATCACAATTGTTCAATTTACGTCGCTCCTATTTCAGATAGCGTATTGGGCTAAGCGGCATCTCAAACCGCATGAAATGGCGAGTAAAATGCACTATTATACTTCTAGGGTAGGGCAAGCAGAGACCCGATTAGATCATTTTATATTTTGGTTAATATAAGAATTCAGCGAAATTCTATCACATTCGCTCGATTTACGTCGCTCCTATTTCAGATAGCGTATTGGGCTAAGCGCCATCTCAAAGCGCATGAAATGGCGAGTAAAATGCACTATTAAACTTCTGGGGTAGGGCAAACAGAGACCCGTTTAGATCATTTTATATTATGGTTAATTTACGAATTCAGCAAAATTCTATCACATTTGTTCAATTTACGTCGCTCCTATTTCAGATAGCGTATTGGGCTAAGCGCCATCTCAAAGCGCATGAAATGGCGAGTAAAATGCACTATTAAACTTCTAGGGTAGGGCAAACAGAGACCCGATTAGATCATTTTATATTATGGTTAATTTAAGAATTCAGCCAAATTCTGTCACATTTGATCAATTTACGTCGCTCCTATTTCAGATAGCGTACTGGGCTAGACGGAATCTTAAAGCGCGTGGATTGGCGAGTAAAATGCACTATTAAACTTCTATGATAGGGCAATCAGAGACCCGATTAGATCATTTTACATTAAGGTTAATATAAGTATTCAGGGAAATTCTATCACATTTGTTCAATTTACGTCGCTCCTATTTCAGATAGCGTATTGGGCTAAGCGGCATCTCAAAGCGCATGAAATGGCGAGTAAAATGCACTGTTAAACATCTAGGGTAGGGCAAACAGAGACCCGATTAGATCATTTCATATTATGGTTTATTTAGGAATTCAGAAAAATTCTATCACATTTGTTCAATTTACGTCGCTCCTATTTCAGATAGCGTATTGGGCTAAGCGGCATCTCAAAGCGCATGAAATGGAGAGTAAAATGCACTGTTAAGCTTCTAGGGTAGGGCAAACAGAGACCCGATTAGATCATTTTATATTACGGTTAATATAAGAATTCAGCGTAATTCTATCACATTTGTTCAATTTACGTCGCTCCTATTTCAGATAGCTTATTGGGCTAAGCGGCATCTCAAAGCGCATGAAATGACGAGTGAAATGCACTTGTAATCTTCTAGGATAGTGCGAACAGAGAGCCGATTAGATCATTTTATATTACGGCTAATATAAGAATTCAGCGAAATTCTATCACAATTGTTCAATTTACGTCGCTCCTATTTCAGATAGCGTATTGGGCTAAGCGGCATCTCAAAGCGCATGAAATAGCGAGTAAAATACACTATTAAACTTCTAGGGTAGGGCAAACAGAGACCCGATTAGATCATTTTATATTATGGTTAATTTAAGAATTCAGCCAGATTCTATCACATTTGTTCAATTCACGTCATTCCTATTTCAGATAGCATACTGGGCTAGGCGGAATCTTAAAGCGCGTGGATTGGCGAGTAAAATGCACTATTAAACTGCTATGATAGGGCAATCAGAGACCCGTTTAGATCATTTTATATTTTGGTTAATATAAGAATTGAGCGAAATTCTATCACAATTGTTCTATTTACGTCGCTCCTATTTCAGATAGCGTACTGGGCTAAGCGGCATCTCAAAGCGCATGAAACGGCGAGTGAAATGCACTATTAAACTTCTAGGGTAGGGCGAACAGAGACCCGATTAGATCATTTTACATTAAGGTTAATATATGTATTCAGGGAAATTCTATCACATTTGTTCAACTTACGTCGCTCCTATTTCAGATAGCGTATTGGGCTAAGCGGCATCACAAAGCGCATGAAATGGCGAGTGAAATGCACCATTAGACTTCTATGGTAGGGCGAACAGAGACCCGATTAGATGATTTTACATTAAGGTTAATATAAGGATTCACGGAAATTCTATCACATTTGTTCAATTTACGTCGCTCCTATTTCAGATAGCGTATTGGGCTATGCGGCATCTCAAAGCGCATGAAATGGCGAGCAAAATGCACTATTACACTTCTAGGGTAGGGCAAACAGAGACCCGATTAGATCATTTTATGTAATGGTTAATTTAAGAATTCAGCGTAATTCTATCACATTTGTTCAATTTACGTCGCTCCTATTTCATATAGCGTATTTGGCTGAGCGGCATCTCAAAGCGCATGAAATCGCGAGTAAAATGCACTATTAAACTTCTAGGGTAGGGCAAACAGAGACCCGATTAGATCAGTTTATGTTACGTTTAATTTAAGAATTCAGCAAAATTCTATCACAATTGTTCAATTTACGTCGCTCCTATTTCAGATAGCGTACTGGGCTTGGCTGCATCTTAAAGCGCGTGGTAGGGCGAGTAAAATGCACTACTAAACTTCTATGATACGGCAATCAGAGAGCCGAGTAGATCATTTTATATTTTGGTTAATATAAGGATTCAGCGAAATTCTATAACATTTGTTCAATTTACGTCGCTCCTATTTCAGATAGCGTATTGGGCTAAGCGGCATCGCAAAGCGTATGAATTGACGAGTGAAATGCACTATTAAGCTTCTAGGGTAGGGCAAACAGAGACCCGATTAGAACATTTTACATTAAGGTTAATATAAGAATTCAGCCAAATTCTATCACATTTGTTCAATTTACGTCGCTCCTATTTCAGATAGCTTATTGGGCTAAGCGGCATCTCAAAGCGCATGAAATGGCGAGTAAAATGCACTGCTAAACTTGTAGGGTAGGGCAAACAGGGACCCGATTAGATCATTTTATATTATCGTTAATTCAAGATGTTAGCAAAATTCTATCACATTTGTTCAATTTACGTCGCTCCTATTTCAGATAGCGTACTGGGCTAGGCGGCATCTTAAAGCGCGTGAAATGGCGAGTAAAATGCACTATTAAACTTCTATGATAGGGCAATCAGAGACCCGATTAGATCATTTTATATTTTGGTTTATATAAGAATTCAGCGAAATTCTATCACATGTGTTCAATTTACGTCGCTCCTGTTGCAGATATCGTATTGGGCTAAGCGGCATGTCAAAGCGCATGAAATGGCGAGTAAAATGCACTTCTAAACTTCTAGGGTAGGGCGAACAAAGACCCGATTAGTTCATTTAACATTAAGGTTAATATAAGAATTCAGGGAATTTCTATCACATTTGTTCAACTTACGTCGCTCCTATTTCAGATGCGTATTGGGCTAAGCGGCATCTCAAAGCGCATGAAATGGCGAGTAAAATACACTATTAAACTTCTAGGGTAGGGCAAACAGAGACCCGATTAGATCATTTTATATTATGGTTAATTTAAGAATTCAGCCAAATTCTATCACATTTGTTCAATTTACGTCGCTCCTATTTCAGATAGCATACTGGGCTAGGCGGAATCTTAAAGCGCGTGGATTGGCGAGTAAAATGCACTATTAAACTGCTATGATAGGGCAATCAGAGACCCGTTTAGATCATTTTATATTTTGGTTAATATAAGAATTGAGCGAAATTCTATCACAATTGTTCTATTTACGTCGCTCCTATTTCAGATAGCGTACTGGGCTTGGCTGCATCTTAAAGCGCGTGGAAGGGCGAGTAAAATGCACTACTAAACTTCTATGATACGGCAATCAGAGAGCCGATTAGATCATTTTATATTTTGGTTAATATAAGGATTCAGCGAAATTCTATAACATTTGTTCAATTTACGTCGCTCCTATTTCAGATAGCTTATTGGGCTAACCGGCATCTCAAAGCGCATGAAATGGCGAGTAAAATGCACTGCTAAACTTGTAGGGTAGGGCAAACAGGGACCCGATTAGATCATTTTGTATTATCGTTAATTCAAGATGTCAGCAAAATTCTATCACATTTGTTCAATTTACGTCGCTCCTATTTCAGATATCGCATTGGGCTAAGCGGCATCTCAAAGCGCATGAAATGGCGAGTAAAATGCACTGCTAAACTTGTAGGGTAGGGCAAACAGGGACCCGATTAGATCATTTTATATTATCGTTAATTCAAGATGTCAGCAAAATTCTATCACATTTGTTCAATTTACGTCGCTCCAATTTCAGATAGCGTACTGGGCTAGGCGGCATCTTAAAGCGCATGAAATGACGAGTGAAATTCACTATTAAACTACTATGATAGGGCAATCAGAGACCCGACTAGATCATTTTATATTTTGGTTAATATAAGAATTCAGCGAAATTCTATCACAATTGTTGAATTTACGTCGCTCCTATTTCAGATAGCGTATTGGGCTAAGCGGCATCTCAAAGCGCATGAAATGGCGAGTAAAATGCACTATTAATCTTCTAGGGTAAGGCAAACAGAGACCCGATTAGATCATTTTATAATACGGTTAATATAAGAATTCAGCGTAAGTCTATCACATTTGTTCAATTTACGCCGCGCCTATTTCAGATAGCTTATTGGGCTAAGCGGCATCTCAAAGCGCATGAAATGACGAGTGAAATGCACTATTTAACTTCTAGGGTAGGGCGAACAAAGACCCGATTAGATCATTTTACATTAAGGTTAATATAAGAATTCAGGGAAATTCTATCACATTTGTTCAATTTACGTCGCTCCTATTTCAGATAGCGTATTGGTATAACGGCCATCTCAAAGCGCATGAAATGGCGAGCAAAGTGCACCATTAAACTTCTAGGGTAGGGCAAACAGAGACCCGATTAGATAATTTTATATTACGGTTAATATAATAATTCAGCGTAATTCTATCACATTTGTTCAATTTACGTCGCTCCTATTTCAGATAGCGTACTGGGCTAGGCGGCATCTTAAAGCGCGTGAAATGGCGAGTAAAATGCACTATTAAACTTCTATGATAGGGCAATAAGAGACCCGATTAGATCATTTTATATTTTGGTTTATATAAGAATTCAGCGAAATTCTATCACATGTGTTCAATTTACGTCGCTCCTGTTGCAGATATCGTATTGGGCTAAGCGGCATGTCAAAGCGGATGAAATGGCGAGTAAAATGCACTTCTAAACTTCTAGGGTAGGGCGAACAAAGACCCGATTAGTTCATTTAACATTAAGGTTAATATAAGAATTCAGGGAATTTCTATCACATTTGTTCAACTTACGTCGCTCCTATTTCAGATGCGTATTGGGCTAAGCGGCATCTCAAAGCGCATGAAATGGCGACTAAAATACACTATTAAACTTCTAGGGTAGGGCAAACAGAGACCCGATTAGATCATTTTATATTATGGTTAATTTAAGAATTCAGCCAAATTCTATCACATTTGTTCAACTTACGTCGCTCCTATTTCAGATAGCATACTTGGCTAGGCGGAATCTTAAAGCGCGTGGATTGGCGAGTAAAATGCACTATTAAACTGCTATGATAGGGCAATCAGAGACCCGTTTAGATCATTTTATATTTTGGTTAATATAAGAATTGAGCGAAATTCTATCACAATTGTTCTATTTACGTCGCTCCTATTTCAGATAGCGTATTGGGCTAAGCGGCATCTCAAAGCGCATGAAATGGAGAGTAAAATGCACTGTTAAGCTTCTAGGGTTAGGGCAAACAGAGACCCGATTAGATCATTTTATAATACGGTTAATATAAGAATTCAGCGTAAGTCTATCACATTCGTTCAATTTACGTCGCTCCTATTTCAGATAGCGTATTGGGTTAAGCGTCATCTCAAAGCGCATGAAATGACGAGTGAAATGCACTATTAAACTTCTAGGGTAGGGCGAACAGAGACCCGATTAGATCATTTTACATTAAGGTGAATATAAGTATTCAGCGAGATTCTATCACATTTGTTCAATTTACGTCGCTCCTATTTCAGATAGCGTATTGGGCTAAGCGGCATCTCAAAGCGCATGAAATGGCGTGTAAAATGCACGATTAAACTTCTAGGGTAGGGCAAACAGAGACTTGATTAGATCATTTTATATTTTGGTTAATATAAGAATTCAGCGAAATTCTATCACATTTGTTCAATTTACGTCGCTCCTATTTCAGACAGCTTATTGGGCTTAGCGGCATCTCAAATCGCATGAAATGGCGAACAAAATGCACTATTAAACTTCTAGGCTAGGGCGAACAGAGACCAGATTAGATCATTTTATATTTTGGTTAATATGAGAATTCTGCGAAATTCTATCACATTTGTTCAAGTTACGTCGCTCCTATTTCAGATAGCGTACTGGGCTAGGCGACATCTTAAAGCGCGTGGAATGGCGTGTAAAATGCACTATTAAACTTCTATGATAGGGCAATCAGAGACCCGATTAGATCATTTTATATTTTGGTTAATATAAGAATTCAACGAAATTCTATCACATTTGTAAAATTTACGTCGCTCCTATTACAGATAGCTTATTGGGTTAAGCGTCATCTCAAAGCGCATGAAATGACGAGTGAAATGGACTATTAAACTTCTAGGGTAGGGCGAACAGAGACCCGATTAGATCATTTTACATTAAGGTGAATATAAGTATTCAGCGAGATTCTATCACACTTGTTCAATTTACGTCGCTTCTATTTCAGACAGCGTACTGGGCTAGGCGGCATCTTAAAGCGCGTGGAATGGCGAGTAAAATGCACTATTAACCTTCTGTGATAGGGCAATCAGAGACCAGATTAGATCATTTTATACTTTGGATAATATAAGAATTCAGCGAAATTCTATCACATTTGGTCAATTTACGTCGCTCCTATTTCAGATAGCGTATTGGGCTAAGCGGCATCTCAAAGCGCATGAAATGACGAGTGAAATGCACTATTAAACTTCTAGGGTAGGGCAAACAGGGACCCGAGTAGATCATTTTATATTATGGTTAATTTAAGAATTCAGCGAAATTCTATCACATTTGTTCAATTTACGTCGCTCCTATTTCAGATAGCGTATTGGGCTAAGCGGCATCTCAAAGCGCATGAAATGGCGTGTAAAATGCACGATTAAACTTCTAGGGTAGGGCAAACAGAGACCCGATTAGATCATTTTATATTTTGGTTAATATAAGAATTCAGCGAAATTCTATCACATTTGTTCAATTTACGTCGCTCCTATTTCAGACAGCTTATTGGGCTTAGCGGCATCTCAAATCGCATGAAATGGCGAACAAAATGCACTATTAAACTTCTAGGGTAGGGCAAACAGAGACCCGATTAGATCATTTTATATTATGGTTAATTAAAGAATTCAGCAAAATTCTATCACATTTGTTCAATTTACGTCGCTCCTATATCAGATAGCGTACTGGGCTAGGCGGCATCTTAAAGCGGGTGGAATGGCGAGTAGAATGCACTATTAAAATTCTATGGTAGGGCAAACAGAGACTCGATTAGATCATTTTACATTAATGTTAATAAAAGAATTCAGCGAAATTCTATCACATTTGTTCAACTTACGTCGCTTCTATTTCAGATAGCGTATTGGGCTAAGCGGCATCTCAGAGCGCATGAAATGGCGAGTGAAATGCACTATTAGACTTCTATGGTAGGGCGAACAGAGACCCGATTGGATCATTTTACATTAAGATTTATATAAGAATTCACGGAAATTCTATCACATTTGTTCAATTTACGTCGCTCCTATTTCAGATAGCGTACTGGGCTAGGCGGCATCTTAAAGCGCGTGGAATCGCGAGTAAAATGCACTGTTAAACTTCAATGATAGGGCAGTCAGCGACCCGATTAGATCATTTTATATTATGGTTAATATAAGAATTCAGCGAATTCTATCACATTTGTTCAATTTGCGTCGCTCATATTTCAGATAGCTTATTGGGCTAAGCGGCATCTCAAAGCGCATGAAATGGCGCGTAAAATGCGCTATTAAACTTCTAGGATAAGGCAAACGGAGACCCGATTAGTTCATTTTATATTACCGTTAATATAAGAATTCAGCGTAATTCTATCACATTTCTTCAAATTACGTCGCTCCTATTTCAGATAGCGTATTGGGCTGGCCGGCATCTTAATCCGCGTGGAATGGCGAGTAAAATGCACTATTAAGCTTCTATGATAGGGCATTCACAGACCCGATTAGATCATTTTATATTTTGTTTAATATTAGATTTCAGGGAAATTCTATCACATTTGTTCAATTTACGTCGCTCCTATTTCAGTTAGCGTATTGGGCTAACCGGCATCTCAAAGCGCATGAAATGGCGAATAAAATGGACAATTAAACTTCTAGGGTAGGGCAAACGGAGCCCCGATTACATCATTTTATATTACGGTTAATATAAGAATTCAGCGTAATTCTATCACATTTCTTCAAATTACGTCGCTCCTATTTCAGATAGCGTACTGGGCTGGCCGGCATCTTAAAGCGCGTGGAATGGCGAGTAAAATGCACTATTAAACTTCTATGATAGGGCAATCAGTGACCCGATTAGATAATTTCATATTATAGTTAATTTAAGAATTCAGCGAAATTCTATCACATTTGTTCAATTTACGTCGCTCCTATTTCCGATAGCGTATTGGGCTAAGCGGCATCTCAAAGCGCATGAAATGGCGAGTAAAATGCACTATTAAACTTCTAGGGTAGGGCAATCAGTGACCCGATTAGATCATTTTATATTATAGTTAATTTAAGAATTCAGCGAAATTCTATCACATTTGTTCAATTTACGTCGCTCCTATTTCAGATAGCGTATTGGGCTAAGCGGCACCTCAAAGCGCATGAAATGGCGAGCAAAATGCACTATTAAACTTCTAGGATAAGGCAAACAGATACCCGATTAGATCATTTTATATTATGGTTAATATAAGAATTCAGCGAAATTCTATCACATTTGTTCAATTTACGTCGCTCATATTTCAGATAGCGTATTGGGCTAAGCGGCATCTCAAAGCGCAAGAAATGGCAAGTAAAATGCACTATTAAACTTCTAGGGTAGGGCAATCAGTGACCCGATTAGATCATTTTATATTATAGTTAATTTAAGAATTCAGCGAAATTCTATCACATTTGTTCAATTTACGTCGCTCCTATTTCAGATAGCGTATTGGGCTATGCGGCATCTTAAAGCGCTCGGAATGGCGAGTAAAATGCACTATTTAACTTCTATGCTAGGGCAATCAGAGACCCGATTAGATCATTTTATATTTTGGTTAATATAAGAATTCAGTGAAATTCTATCACATTTGTTCAATTTACGTCGCTCCTATTTCAGATAGCGTATTGGGCAAAGCGGCATCTCAAAGCGTATGAAATGGCGAATAAAATGCACTATTAAACTTCTAGGGTAGAGCAAACAGAGACCCGATTAGTTCATTTTATATTACGGTTAATATAAGAATTCTGCGTAATTCTATCGCATTTGTTCAATTTACATCGCTCCTATTTCAGATAGCGTACTGGGCTAGGCGGCATCTTAGAGCGCGTGAAATGGCGAGTAAATTGCACTATTAAACTTCTATGATAGGGCAATCAGAGACCCGATTAGATTATTTTATATTTTGGTTAATATAAGAATTCAGGGAAATTCTATCACATTTGTTCAATTTACGTCGCTCCTATTTCAGATATCGTATTGGGCTAAGCGGCAACTGAAAGCGCATGAAATGACGAGTGAAATGCACTATTAAACTTCTAGGGTAGGGCGAACAGAGACCCGATTAGATCATTTTACATTAAGGTTAATATAAGAATTCAGGGAAATTCTATCACATTTGTTCAATTTACGTCGCTCCTATTTCAGACAGCGTATTGGGCTACGAGGCACCACAAAGCGCACGAAATGGCGAATAAAATGCACTATTAAACTTCTAGACTAGGGCGAACAGAGACCCGATTAGATCATTTTACATTCTGGTTAATAAAATAATTCAGCGAAATTCTATCACATTTGTTCAACTTTCGTTGCTCCTATTTCAGATAGCGTATTGGGTTAAGCGGCATCTCAAAGCGCATGAATTGGCGAGTAAAATGCACTATTAAACTTCTAGGGTAGGGCAAACAGAGACCCGATTAGATCATTTTATATTATGGTTAATTTAAGAATTCAGCAAAATTCTATCACATTTGTTCAATTTACGTCGCTCATATTTCAGATAGCGTATTGGGCTAAGCGGCATCTCAAAGCGCATGAAATGGCGTGTAAAATGCACGATTAAACTTCTAGGGTAGGGCAAACAGGGGTAGGGCAAACAGAGACCCGATTAGATCATTTTATATTTTGGTTAATATAAGAATTCAGCGAAATTCTATCACATTTGTTCAATTTACGTCGCTCCTATTTCAGACAGCTTATTGGGCTTAGCGGCATCTCAAATCGCATGAAATGGCGAACAAAATGCACTATTAAACTTCTAGGGTAGGGCAAACAGACCCGATTAGATCATTGTTATTATGGTTAATTAAAGAATTCAGCAAAATTCTATCACATTTGTTCAATTTACGTCGCTCCTATTTCAGATAGCGTACTGGGCTAGGCGGCATCTTAAGCGGGTGGAATGGCGAGTAGAATGCACTATTAAAATTCTATGGTAGGGCAAACAGAGACTCGATTAGATCATTTTACATTAATGTTAATAAAAGAATTCAGCGAAATTCTATCACATTTGTTCACTTACGTCGCTTCTATTTCAGATAGCGTATTGGGCTAAGCGGCATCTCAGAGCGCATGAAATGGCGAGTGAAATGCACTATTAGACTTCTATGGTAGGGCGAACAGAGACCCGATTGGATCATGTTACATTAAGATTTATATAAGAATTCACGGAAATTCTATCACATTTGTTCAATTTACGTCGCTCCTATTTCAGATAGCGTACTGGGCTAGGCGGCATCTTAAAGCGCGTGGAATCGCGAGTAAAATGCACTGTTAAACTTCAATGATAGGGCAGTCAGCGACCCGATTAGATCATTTTATATTATGGTTAATATAAGAATTCAGCGAAATTCTATCACATTTGTTCAATTTGCGTCGCTCATATTTCAGATAGCTTATTGGGCTAAGCGGCATCTCAAAGCGCATGAAATGGCGCGTAAATGCGCTATTAAACTTCTAGGATAAGGCAAACGGAGACCCGATTAGTTCATTTTATATTACCGTTAATATAAGAATTCAGCGTAATTCTATCACATTTCTTCAAATTACGTCGCTCCTATTTCAGATAGCGTATTGGGCTGGCCGGCATCTTAATCCGCGTGGAATGGCGAGTAAAATGCACTATTAAGCTTCTATGATAGGGCATTCACAGACCCGATTAGATCATTTTATATTTTGTTTAATATTAGATTTCAGGGAAATTCTATCACATTTGTTCAATTTACGTCGCTCCTATTTCAGTTAGCGTATTGGGCTAACCGGCATCTCAAAGCGCATGAAATGGCGAATAAAATGGACAATTAAACTTCTAGGGTAGGGCAAACGGAGCCCCGATTACATCATTTTATATTCGGTTAATATAAGAATTCAGCGTAATTCTATCACTTTCTTCAAATTACGTCGCTCCTATTTCAGATAGCGTACTGGGCTGGCCGGCATCTTAAAGCGCGTGGAATGGCGAGTAAATGCACTATTAAACTTCTATGATAGGGCAATCAGTGACCCGATTAGATAATTTCATATTATAGTTAATTTAAGAATTCAGCGAAATTCTATCACATTTGTTCAATTTACGTCGCTCCTATTTCCGATAGCGTATTGGGCTAAGCGGCATCTCAAAGCGCATGAAATGGCGAGTAAAATGCACTATTAAACTTCTAGGGTAGGGCAATCAGTGACCCGATTAGATCATTTTATATTATAGTTAATTTAAGAATTCAGCGAAATTCTATCACATTTGTCAATTACGTCGCTCCTATTTCAGATAGCGTATGGGCTAAGCGGCACCTCAAAGCGCATGAAATGGCGAGCAAAATGCACTATTAAACTTCTAGGATAAGGCAAACAGATACCCGATTAGATCATTTTATATTATGGTTAATATAAGAATTCAGCGAAATTCTATCACATTTGTTCAATTTACGTCGCTCATATTCAGATAGCGTATTGGGCTAAGCGGCATCTCAAAGCGCAAGAAATGGCAAGTAAAATGCACTATTAAACTGCTAGGGTAGGGCAATCAGTGACCCGATTAGATCATTTTATATTATAGTTAATTTAAGAATTCAGCGAAATTCTATCACAGTTGTTCAATTTACGTCGCTCCTATTTCAGATAGCGTATTGGGCTATGCGGCATCTTAAAGCGCTCGGAATGGCGAGTAAAATGCACTATTTAACTTCTAGGGTAGGGCAATCAGAGACCCGATTAGATCATTTTATATTTTGGTTAATATAAGAATTCAGTGAAATTCTATCACATTTGTTCATTTACGTCGCTCCTATTTCAGATAGCGTATTGGGCAAAGCGGCATCTCAAAGCGTATGAAATGGCGAATAAAATGCACTATTAAACTTCTAGGGTAGAGCAACAGAGACCCGATTAGTTCATTTTATATACGGTTAATATAAGAATTCTGCGTAATTCTATCGCATTTGTTCAATTTACATCGCTCCTATTTCAGATAGCGTACTGGGCTAGGCGGCATCTTAGAGCGCGTGAATGGCGAGTAATAGCACTATTAAACTTCTATGATAGGGCAATCAGAGACCCGATTAGATTATTTTATATTTTGGTTAATATAAGAATTCAGGGAAATTCTATCACATTTGTTCAATTTACGTCGCTCCTATTTCAGATATCGTATTGGGCTAAGCGGCAACTGAAAGCGCATGAAATGACGAGTGAAATGCACTATTAAACTTCTAGGGTAGGGCGAACAGAGACCCGATTAGATCATTTTACATTAAGGTTAATATAAGAATTCAGGGAAATTCTATCACATTTGTTCAATTTACGTCGCTCCTATTTCAGACAGCGTATTGGGCTACGAGGCACCACAAAGCGCACGAAATGGCGAATAAAATGCACTATTAAACTTCTAGACTAGGGCGAACAGAGACCCGATTAGATCATTTTACATTCTGGTTAATAAAATAATTCAGCGAAATTCTATCACATTTGTTCAACTTTCGTTGCTCCTATTTCAGATAGCGTATTGGGTTAAGCGGCATCTCAAAGCGCATGAATTGGCGAGTAAAATGCACTATTAAACTTCTAGGGTAGGGCAAACAGAGACCCGATTAGATCATTTTATATTATGGTTAATTTAAGAATTCAGCAAAATTCTATCACATTTGTTCAATTTACGTCGCTCATATTTCAGATAGCGTATTGGGCTAAGCGGCATCTCAAAGCGCATGAAATGACGAGTGAAATGCACTATTAAACTTCTAGGGTAGGGCGAACAGAGTCCCGATTAGATCATTTTACATTAAGGTTAATATAAGTATTCAGGGAGATTCTATCACATTTGTTCAATTTACGTGGCTCCTATTTCAGACAGCGTACTGGGCTAGGCGGCATCTTAAAGCGTGTGGAATCGCGAGTAAAATGCACTATCAACCTTCTATGATTGGGCAATCAAAGACCAGACTAGATCATTTTATACTTTGGTTAATATAAGAATTCAGCGAAATTCTATCACATTTGTTCAATTTACGTCGCTCCTATTTCAGATAGCGTATTGGGCTATGCGGCATCTCAAAGTGCATGAAATGACGAGTGAAACGCACTATTATACATCTAGGGTAGGGTGAACAGAGACCCGAAGAGATCATTTTACATTAAGGTGAATAGAAGAATGCAGCGTAATTCTGTCACATTTGTTCAACTTACGTCGCTCCTATTTCAGATAGCGTATTGGGATAAGCGTCATCTCAGAGCGCATGAAATGACGAGTGAAATGCACTATTAAACTTCTAGGCTAGGGCGAACAGAGACCCGATTAGATCATTTTACATTCTGGTTAATAAAATAATTCAGCGAAATTCTATCACATTTGTTCAACTTTCGTTGCTCCTATTTCAGATAGCGTATTGGGTTAAGCGGCATCTCAAAGCGCATGAAATGGCGAGTAAAATGCACTATTAAACTTCTAGGGTAGGGCAAACAGAGACCCGATTAGATCATTTTATATTATGGTTAATTTAAGAATTCAGCAAAATTCTATCACATTTGTTCAATTTACGTCGCTCCTATTTCGGATAGCGTACTGAGCTGGCCGGCATCTTAAACCGCGTGGAATGGCGAGTAAAATGCACTATTAAACTTCTATGATAGGGCAATCAGAGACCCGATTAGATTATTTTATATTTTGGTTAATATAAGGATTCAGGGAAATTCTATCACATTTGTTCAATTTAGGTCGCTCCTATTTCAGATAGCGTATTGGGCTAAGCGGCATCTCAAAGCGCATGAGATGACGAGTGAAATGCACTATTAAACCTCTAGGGTAGGGCGAACAGCGTCCCGATTAGATCATTTTACGTTGAGGTTAATATAAGTATTCAGGGAGATTCTATCACATTTGTTCAATTTACGTCGCTCCTATTTCAGACAGCGTACTGGGCTAGGCGGCATCTTAAAGCGTGTGGATTGGCGAGTAAAATGCACTATCAACCTTCTATGATAGGGCAATCAAAGACCAGACTAGATCATTTTATACTTTGGTTAATATAAGAATTCAGCGAAATTCTAGCACATTTGTTCAACTTACGTCGCTCCTATTTCAGATAGCGTATTGGGTTAAGCGTCATCTCAAAGCGCATGAAATGACGAGTGAAATGCACTATTAAACTTCTAGGGTACGGCGAACAGAGACCCGATTAGATCATTTTACATTAAGGTTAATATAAGTATTCAGCGAGATTCTATCACACTTGTTCAATTTACGTCGCTTCTATTTCAGACAGCGTACTGGGCTAGGCGGCATCTTAAAGCGCGTGGAATGGCGAGTAAAATGCACTATTAACCTTCTATGATAGGGCAATCAGAGTCCAGATTAGATCATTTTATACTTTGGTTAATATAAGAATTCAGCGAAATTCTATCACATTTGTTCAATTTACGTCGCTCCTATTTCAGATAGCGTATTGGACTAAGCGGCATCTCAAAGCGCATGAAATGTCGAGTGAAATGCACTATTAAACTTCTAGGTTAGGGCGAACAGAGTCCCGATTAGATCATTTTATATTATGGTTAATTTAAGAATTCAGCGAAATACTATCACATTTGTTCAATTTACGTCGCTCCTATTTCAGATAGCGTATTGGGCTAAGCGGCATCTCAAAGCGCATGAAATGGCGTGTAAACTGCACTGTTAAACTTCTAGGGTAGGGCAAACAGAGACCCGATTAGATCATTTCATATTATGGTTTATTTAAGAATTCAGAAAAATTCTATCACATTTGTTCAATTTACGTCGCTGACATTTCAGATAGCGTATTGGGCTAAGCGGCATCTCAATGCGGATGAAATGGCGAGTAAAATGCACTATTAAACTTCTAGGATAAGGCAAACAGAGACCCGATTCGTTCATTTTATATTACGGTTAATATAAGAATTCAGCGTAATTCTATCACATTTGTTCAACGTACGTCGCTCCTATTTCAGATAGCGTTCTGGGCTAGGCGGCATCTCAAAGCGCGTGGAATGGCGGGTAAAATGCACTATTAAACTTCCATGATAGTGCTATCAGAGACCCGATTAGATCATTTTATATTTTGGTTAATATAAGAATTCAGCGAAATTCTATCACATTTGTTCAACTTACGTCGCTCCTATTTCAGATAGCGTACTGGGCTAGGCGGCATCTTAAAGCGCACGAAATGGCGAGTGAAATGCACTATTAAACTTCTAGGGTTGGGCTATCGGAGACCCGATTAGATCATTTTACATTAAGGTTAATATAAGTATTCAGGGAAATTCTATCACATTTGTTCAATTTACGTCGCTGATATTTCAGATAGCGTATTGGGCTAAGCGGCATCTCAATGCGGATGAAATGGCGAGTAAAATGCACTATTAAACTTCTAGGATAAGGCAAACAGAGACCCGATTCGTTCATTTTATATTACGGTTAATATAAGAATTCAGCGTAATTCTATCACATTTGTTCAATTTACGTCGCTCCTATTTCAGATAGCGTATTGGGCTAAGCGGCATCGCAAAGCGTATGAATTGACGAGTGAAATGCACTATTAAGCTTCTAGGGTAGGGCAAACAGAGACCCGATTAGAACATTTTACATTAAGGTTAATATAAGAATTCAGCCAAATTCTATCACATTTGTTCAATTTACGTCGCTCCTATTTCAGATAGCTTATTGGGCTAAGCGGCATCTCCAAGCGCATGAAATGACGAGTGAAATGCACTATTAAACTTCTAGGGTAGGGCAAACAGAGACCGGATAAGATCATTTTATATTATGGTTAATTTAAGAATTCAGCGAAACTCTATCATATTTGTTCAATTCACGTCGCTCCTATTTCAGATAGCGTATTGGGCTAAGCGGCATCTCAATGCGCATGAAATGGCGAGTAAAATGCACTATTAATCTTGTAGGGTAAGGCAAACAGAGACCCGATTAGATCATTTTATAATACGGTTAATATAAGAATTCAGCGTCAGTCTATCACATTTGTTCAATTTACGTCGCTCCTATTTCAGATAGCTTATTGGGCTAAGCGGCATCTCAAAGCGCATGAAATGGCGAGTAAAATGCACTGCTAAACTTGTGGGGTAGGGCAAACAGGGACCCGATTAGATCATTTTATATTATCGTTAATTCAAGATGTCAGCAAAATTCTATCACATTTGTTCAATTTACGTCGCTCCTATTTCAGATATCGCATTGGGCTATGCGGCATCTCAAAGCGCATGAAATGGCGAGTAAAATGCACTGCTAAACTTGTAGGGTAGGGCAAACAGGGACCCGATTAGATCATTTTATATTATCGTTAATTCAAGATGTCAGCAAAATTCTATCACATTTGTTCAATTTACGTCGCTCCAATTTCAGATAGCGTACTGGGCTAGGCGGCATCTTAAAGCGCATGAAATGACGAGTGAAATTCACTATTAAACTACTATGATAGGGCAATCAGAGACCCGACTAGATCATTTTATATTTTGGTTAATATAAGAATTCAGCGAAATTCTATCACAATTGTTCAATTTACGTCGCTCCTATTTCAGATAGCGTATTGGGCTAAGCGGCATCTCAAAGCGCATGAAATGGCGAGTAAAATGCACTATTAATCTTCTAGGGTAAGGCAAACAGAGACCCGATTAGATCATTTTATAATACGGTTAATATAAGAATTCAGCGTAAGTCTATCACATTTGTTCAATTTACGTCGCTCCTATTTCAGATAGCTTATTGGGCTAAGCGGCATCTCAAAGCGCATGAAATGACGAGTGAAATGCACTATTTAACTTCTAGGGTAGGGCGAACAAAGACCCGATTAGATCATTTTACATTAAGGTTAATATAAGAATTCAGGGAAATTCTATCACATTTGTTCAATTTACGTCGCTCCTATTTCAGATAGCGTATTGGCCTAACGGCCATCTCAAAGCGCATGAAATGGCGAGCAAAGTGCACCATTAAACTTCTAGGGTAGGGCAAACAGAGACCCAATTAGATCATTTTATATTATGGTTAATTTAAGAATTCAGCCAAATTCTATCACATTTGTTCAATTTACGTCGCTCCTATTTCAGATAGCATACTGGGCTAGGCGGAATCTTAAAGCGCGTGGATTGGCGAGTAAAATGCACTATTAAACTGCTATGATAGGGCAATCAGAGACCCGTTTAGATCATTTTATATTTTGGTTAATATAAGAATTGAGAGAAATTCTATCACAATTGTTCTATTTACGTCGCTCCTATTTCAGATAGCGTACTGGGCTAAGCGGCATCTCAAAGCGCATGAAACGGCGAGTGAAATGCACTATTAAACTTCTAGGGTAGGGCGAACAGAGACCCGATTAGATCATTTTACATTAAGGTTAATATAAGTATTCAGGGAAATTCTACCACATTTGTTCAATTTACGCCGCTCCTATTTCAGATAGCGCATTGGGCTAAGCGGCATCTCAAAGCGCATGAAATGGAGAGTAAAATGCACTGTTAAGCTTCTAGGGTAGGGCAAACAGAGACCCGATTAGATCATTTCATATTATGGTTTATTTAAGAATTCAGAAAAATTCTATCACATTTGTTCAATTTACGTCGCTCCTATTTCAGATAGCTTATTGGGCTAAGCGGCATCTCAAAGCGCATGAAATGACGAGTGAAATGCACTAGTAATCTTCTAGGATAGTGCGAACAGAGAGCCGATTAGATCATTTTATATTACGGCTAATATAAGAATTCAGCGAAATTCTATCACAATTGTTCAACTTACGTCGCTCCTATTTCAGATAGCGTATTGGGCTAAGCGGCATCACAAAGCGCATGAAATGGCGAGTGAAATGCACCATTAGACTTCTATGGTAGGGCGAACAGAGACCCGATTAGATGATTTTACATTAAGGTTAATATAAGGATTCACGGAAATTCTATCACATTTGTTCAATTTACGTCGCTCCTATTTCAGATAGCGTATTGGGCTATGCGGCATCTCAAAGCGCATGAAATGGCGAGCAAAATGCACTATTACACTTCTAGGGTAGGGCAAACAGAGACCCGATTAGATCATTTTATGTAATGGTTAATTTAAGAATTCAGCGTAATTCTATCACATTTGTTCAATTTACGTCGCTCCTATTTCATATAGCGTATTGGGCTGAGCGGCATCTCAAAGCGCATGAAATCGCGAGTAAAATGCACTATTAAACTTCTAGGGTAGGGCAAACAGAGACCCGATTAGATCAGTTTATGTTACGTTTAATTTAAGAATTCAGCAAAATTCTATCACAATTGTTCAATTTACGTCGCTCCTATTTCAGATAGCGTACTGGGCTTGGCTGCATCTTAAAGCGCGTGGAAGGGCGAGTAAAATGCACTACTAAACTTCTATGATACGGCAATCAGAGAGCCGATTAGATCATTTTATATTTTGGTTAATATAAGGATTCAGCGAAATTCTATAACATTTGTTCAATTTACGTCGCTCCTATTTCAGATAGCGTATTGGGCTAAGCGGCATCGCAAAGCGTATGAATTGACGAGTGAAATGCACTATTAAGCTTCTAGGGTAGGGCAAACAGAGACCCGATTAGAACATTTTACATTAAGGTTAATATAAGAATTCAGCCAAATTCTATCACATTTGTTCAATTTACGTCGCTCCTATTTCAGATAGCTTATTGGGCTAAGCGGCATCTCAAAGCGCATGAAATGG
>CAKAJE020000220.1:0-29396 GCA_916610135.2 Macropis europaea
GGGCATTTTACTCGCCATTTCATGCGCTTTAAGATGCCGCCTATCTCAATACGATATCTGGTGTAGGAGCGACGTGAATATGCCAAATGTGATAGAGTTACGATGAATTCTTAAATTAACAATAATATAAAATCATCTAATCGGGTCTCTGATTGCCCTATCATACAAGGTTAGTAGTGCATTTTACTCGTCATTCCACGAGCTTTAAGACGCCGTTTAGCCCAATACGATGTCTGAAGCAGGAGCGACGTAAATTGAACAAACGTGATAGAATTACGCAGAATTCTTATATTAACCATAATATAATATGATCTATTTGGGTCTCTGATTGCCCTATCATGGATGGTTAGCAGTGCATTTTACTCGTCATTCCACGCGCTTTAAGGTGCCGCCTAGCCCAATATACTATCTGAAATAGGAGCGTCGTAAATTGAACAAATGTGATAGAATTACGCAGAATTCTTATATTAACCATAATATAAAATGATCTAATCGGGTCTCTGATTGCCCTACCATAGAAGTTTAACACTGCATTTTACTCGCCATTTCATGCGCTTTAAGGTGCCGTTTAGTCCAATACGCTATCTGGAATAGGAGCGTCGAAAATTGAACGAATGTAATAGAATTACACTGAATTCTTATATTAATCATAATATAAGATGATCTATTCGGGTCTCTGATTGCCCTATCCTAGAAGTTTAGTGGTGCATTTTACTCGATATTCCATGCGCTTTAAGGTGCCGCCTAGCCCAATACGCTATCTGAAATTGGAGCTACGTAAATTGAACAAATGTGCTAGAATTACGCAGAATTCTTATACTAACCATAATATAATACGATCCATTCGGGTCTCTGATTGCTTTATCATAGAAGTTTAATAGTGCATTTTCCTCGATATACCATGCGCTTTAAGGTGCCGCCTAGCCCAATACGCTATCTGAAATAGGAGCGACGTAAATTGAACATATGTGACAAAATTTCGCAGAATTCTTATATTAACCATAATATAAGATGATCTAATCGGGTCTCTGTTAGCCCTATCCGAGAAGTTTGGCAGTGCATTTTACTCGACATTTCATGCGCTTTAAGATGCCGCCTAGCCCAATACGCTATCTGAAATTGGAGCTGCGTCAATTGAAAATGTGATAGAATTACGCAGAATTCTTATATTAACCATAACATAATACGATCTCTTCGGGTCTCTGATTGCCCTATCATAGAAGTTTAATAGTGCATGTTACTCGTCATTTCATGCGCTTTAAGGTGCCGCTTGGCCCAATACGCTATCTGAAATAGGAGCGACGTAATTGAACAAATGTGATAGAAATACGCAGAATTCTTATATTAACCATAATATAAAATAATCTAATTGGGTCTCTAATTGCCCTATCCTAGAAGCTTAGTAGTGCATTTTACTCGACATTTCATGCGCACTAAAAAGCCGCTTAGCCCAATATGCTATCTGAAATAGGAGCGACGTAAATTGAACAAATGTGATAGAATAACGCTGAATTCTTAAATTAACCATAATATAAAATGATCTAATCGGGTCTCTGATTGCTCTATCATAGAAGTTTAATAGTGCATTTTGCTCGGCATCTCATGCGCTTTAAGGTGCCGTTTAGTCCAATACGCTATCTGAAATAGGAGCGTCGTAAATTGAACAAATGTGATAGAATTACACTGAATTCTTATATTAATCATAATATGAGATGATCTAATCCGGGTCTGATTGCCCTATCCTAGAGGTTTAGTAGTGCATTTTACTCGACATTTCAGGCGCTTTTAGATGCCGCTTATCCCACTACGCTATCTGAAATAGGAGCGACGTAAAATGAACGAATGTGATAGAATTTCGCTGAATTCTTATATTAATCATAATATAAGATGACCTAATCGGGTCTCTGACTGCCCTATCCGAGAAGTTTAGTAGTGCATTTTACTCGCCATTTCATGCGCTTTAAAATGCCGCCTATCTCAATACGATATCGGGTGTAGGAGCGACGGGAATTGGACAAATGTGATATCGTTACGATGAATACTTAAATTAACAATAATATAAGATGATCTAATCGGGATTCTGATTGCTCTATCCTAGAACTTTAGTATTGCATTTTACTCGATATTCCATGTGCTCTAATGTGCCGCCTAGCCCAATACGCTATCTGAAATAGGAGCGACGTAAATTGAACAAATGTGATAGAATTACGCTGAATTCTTATATTAACCGTAATATAAAATGATGTAATCGGGTCTCTGTTTGCCTTACCCTAGAAGTTTAATAGTGCATTTTACTCGCCAATCCACGCGCTTTAAGATTCCGCCTAGCCCAGTACGCTATCTGAAATAGGAGCGACGTAAATTGAACAAATGTGATAGAATAACGCTGAATTCTTATATTAACCATAATATAAAATGATCTAATCGGGTCTCTGATTGCAGTATCATAGAAGTTTAATAGTGCATTTTGCTCGGCATTACATGCGCTTTTAGGTGCCGCTTGTCCCGATACGCTATCTGAAGTTGGAGCGACGTAAATTGAACAAATGTGATAGAATTTTGCTGAATTATTATATTAACCGTAATATAAGATGACCTAATCGGGTCTCTGACTGCCCTATCCGAGAAGTTTAGTAGTGCATTTTACTCGACATTTCAGTCGCTTTAAGATGCCGCCTAGCCCAATACGCTATCTGAAATTGGAGCTACGTAAATTGAACAAACGTGATAGAATTACACAGAATTCTTATATTAACCATAATATAATACGATATATTCGGGTCTCTGATTGCCCTATCATAGAAGTTTAGTAGTGCATGTTACTCGTCATTTCATTCGCTTTAAGGTGCCGCCTAGCACTATACGCTATCTGAAATAGGAGCTACGTAAATTGAACAAGTGTGATAGAGGTTCGCTGAATTCTTAAATGAACCATAATATAAAATGATCTAAACGGCTCTCTGTTTGCCCTACCCTAGAATTTTAATAGTGCATTTTACTTGACATTTCATGCGCTTTAAGATGCCGCTTAGACCAGTACGCTATCTGAGATAGGAGCGACGTAAATTGAACAAATGTTATAGAATTACGCTTAATTCTTATATTAACCATAATATAAAATGATCTAATCGGGTCTCTGATTGCACTATCGAAGAAGGTCAACAGTGCATTTGACTCGTCATTCGACGCGCTTTAAGATGCCGGCTATCCCAATACGCTATCTGAAATAGGGGCGACGTGATTTGGACAAATGTGATAGAGTTACGCTGAATTCTTAAATTAACCATAATATAATATGACCTAATCGGGTCTGTGATTGCCCTATCATAGAAGTTTAATAGTGCATTTTACTCGTCATTTCATGCGCCTTAAGGTGCCGCCTAGCACAATACGCTATCTGAAATTGGAGCTACGTAAATTGAACAAACGTGATAGAATTACGCAGAATTCTTATATTAACCATAGTATAGTTTGATCTATTCGGGTCTCTGATTGCCCTATCATAGATGTTTAGCAGTGCATTTTACTCGTCAGTCCATGCGATTTAAGATGCCGCCCATCCCAATACGCTATCTGAAATAGGAGCGACGTAAATTCAACAAAAGTGATAGAATTACGCTGCGTTCTCATATTAATCATAATATAAGATGACGTAATCGGGTCTCTGATTGCGCTATCCGAGAACGTTAGTAGTGCATTTTACTCGACATTTCATGCGCTTCAAGATGCCGCATAGCCCAATACGCTATCTGAAATTGGAGCTACGTAAATTGAACAAACGTGATAGAATTACGCAGAATTCTTATATTAACCATAATATAATATGATCTATTCGGGTCTCTGATTGCCCTATCATAGAAGTTTAATAGTGCATTTTACTCGTCATTTCATGCGCTTTAATGTGCCGCCTGGCCCAATACGCTATCTGAAATAGGAGCGACATAAATTGAACAAATGTGATAGAATTACGCAGAATTCTTATATTAACCATAATATAGAATGACCTAATCGGGTCTCTGATTGCCCCATCGTAGAAGTTTAATAGTGCATTTTACTCGTCATTTCATGCGCTTTAAGGTGCCGCTTAGCCCAATACGCTATCTGAAATAGGAGCCACGTGAATTGAACAAACGTGATAGAATTACCCAGAATTCTTGTATTATCCATAATATAATACGATCTATTCGGTTCTCTGAATTCCCTATCATAGAAGTTTAATAGTGCATTTTACTCGTCATTTAAAGCGCTTTATGGTGCCGCCTAGCCCAATACGCTATCTGAAATAGGGGCGTCATAAATTGAACAAATGTGATAAAATTACGTTGAATTCTTAGTTTAACAATACTATAAAATGATCCAATCGGGTCTCTGATTGCCATATCATAGAAGTTAAATAGTGCATTTTACTCGACATTTCAATCGCTTTAAGGAGCCACCTAGCCCAATACGCTATCTGATATAGGAGCGACATAAACTGAACAAATGTGATGGCATTACGCAGAATTTTTATATTAACCATAATATAATACGATATATTCGGGTCTCTGATTGCCCTATCATAGAAGTTTAGCAGTGCACGTTCCTCGTCATTTCAAGCGGTTGAAGGTGCCGCTTAGCCCAATACGCTATCGGAAATAGGAGCGACGTAAATTGAACAAATGTGATCGAATTTCGCAGAATTCTTACATTAACCATAATATAAAATGATCTAATCGGGTCTCTGATTGCCATATCATAGAAGTGTAATAGTGCATTTTACAGGTCATTCCACGCTCTTTAAGATGCCGCCTATCCCAACCCGCTATCTGAAATTGGAGATACGTAAATTGAACAAATGTGATGGAATTACGCTGAATTCTTAAATTAACGATAATATAAAAGGATATAATCGGGTCTCTGATTGCCCTATCATAGAAGTTTAATTGTGCATTTTACTCGTCATTTCATGCGCTATAAGGTGCCGCCTAGCTGTATACGCTATCTGAAATTGGAGTGACGTAAATTGACCAAATGTGATAGAATTACGCAGAATTCTTATATTAACCATAATATAATATGATCTATTCGGATCTCTGATTTCCCTATCATAGAAGTTTAATAGTGTATTTTACTCGTTATTCCATGCGCTTTAATATGCCGCCTATCCGAATACGCTATCTTATATAGGAGCGACGTAAATTGAACAAATGTGATAGAATTACGCACAATTCTTATGTTAACCATAATATAAGATGACCTAATCGGGTCTCTGATTGCCGTATCCGAGAAGTCTTGTAGTGCATTTTATGATACATTTCATGCGCTTTAAGATGCCCCCTCGCCCAATACGCTATCTGAGATAGGAGCGTCGTAAATTGAACAAATATGATAGAATTACGCTGAATTCTTATATTAATCATAATATAAGATGACCTAATCGTGTGTCTGATTGCCCTATCCGAGAAGTCTTGTAGTGCATTTTATGATACATTTCATGCGCTTTATGATGCCACCTAGCATAATACGCTATCTGAAATTGAAGCGACGTAAATTGACCAAATGTGATAAAATTACGCTGAATTCTCATATTAAAAATAATATAAAATGTTCTAATCGGGTCTCTGATTTCCCTATCATAGAAGTTTAATAGTGTATTTTACTCGTCATGCCATGCGCTTTAAGATGTCGCCTATCCGAATACGCTGTCTTATATAGGAGCGACGTAAATTGAACAAATGTGATAGAATTACGCAGAATTCTTATGTTAACCATAATATAATATGATCTATTCGGGTCTCTGATTGCCCTATCATAGAAGGTTAGTACTGAATTTTACTGGTCATTCCACGCTCTTTAAGATGCCGCCTAGCCCAACCCGCTATCTGAAATTGGAGATACGTAAATTGAACAAATGTGAAGGAATTACGCTGAATTCTTAAATTAACCATAATATAAAAGGATACAATCGGGTCTCTGATTGCCCTATCATAGAAGTTTAATAGTGCATTTTACTCGTCATTTCATGCGCTTTAAGGTGCCGCTTAGCGCAATACGCTATATGAAATAGGAGCGACGTAAATTGAACAAATGTGATAGAATATCGCTGAATTCTTATATTAACCATAATATGAAATGATCTAATCGGGTCTCTGATTGCCCTATCATAGAAGGTTAGTAGTGCATTCTACTCGTCATTACACGCGCTTTAAGATGCCGCCTAGACCAATACGCTATCTGAAATAGGAGCGACGTAAATTGAACGTGTGTGATAGAATTACGCTGAATTCTTATATTAATAATAATATAAGATGACCTAATCGGGTCTCTGATTGCCCTATCCGAGAAGTTTAGTGGTGAATTTTACTAGACATTACATGCGCTTTAAGATGCCCCCTCGCCCAATACGCTATCTGAGATAGGAGCGTCGTAAATTAAACAAATATGATAGAATTACGCTGAATTCTTATATTAATCATAATATAAGATGACCTAATCGTGTGTCTGATTGCCCTATCCGAGAAGTTTTGTAGTGCATTTTACTCTACATTTCATGCGCTTCATGATGCCACCTAGCAGAATACGCTATCTGAAGTAGGAGCGACGTCAATTGAACAAATGTGACAGAATTACGCTATATTCTTTGATTAACCATAATATAAAATGATCTAATGGGGTCTCTGATTACCCTATCATAGAAGCTTAGTTGTGCATTTTAATCGTCATTTCATGCCCTTTAAGATTCAGCTTAGCCCAATACGCTATCTGAAATAGGAGCGACGTAAATTGAGTAAATGTGGTTCAATTACGCTGAATTCTTATATTAACAATAATATAAAATGATCTAATCGGGTCTCTGATTGCCCTATCATAGAAGTTTAATAGTGCATTTTACTCGTCATTCCACGCGCTTTAAGACGCAGCCTAGCCCAATACGCTATCTGAAATAGGGGCGACGTAGATTGAACAAATGTGATAAAATTACGCCGCATTCTTAAATTAACAATAATATAAAATGATCTAATCGTGTCTTCGATTGCCCTATCATAGAAGTTTAATAGTGCATTTTACTCGTCATTTCATGCCGTTTAAGATGCCGCTTAGCCCAATACGCTATCTGAAATAGGAGCGACGTAAATTGAACAAATGCGATAGAATTACGCAGAATTCTTATATTAACAATAATATAAAATGATCTAATCGGGTCTCTGATTCCCCTATCATAGAAGGTTAGTAGTGCATTTTACTCGTCATTCCACGCGCTTTAAGATGCCTCCTCGCCCAATATACTATCTGAAATAGGAGCGTCGTAAATTGAACAAATGTGATAAAATAACGCTGAATTCTTATATTAACAATAATATAAAATCATCTAATCGGGTCTCTGATTGCCCTATAATAGAAGGTTAGTAGTGCATTTTATTCGTCATTTCGTACGCTTTAAGGTGCCGCCTAGCCCAATACGCTATATGAAATTGGAGCTACGTAAATTGAACAAGTGTGATAGAGTTTCGCTGAATTCTTAAATTAACCATAATATAAAATGATCTAATCGGCTCTCTGTTTGCCCTACCCTAGAATTTTTATAGTGCATTTTACTCGACATGTCATGCGCTTTAAGATGGCGCGTAGCCCAATACGCTATCTGATATAGGGACGACGTAAATTGAACCAATGTGACAGAATTACGCAGAATTCTTATATTAAACATAATATAAGATGATCTAATCGGGTCTCTGATTGCCCTATCCTAGAAGTTTAGTAGTGCATTTTACTCGCCATTCCACGCGCTTTAAGACGCCGCCTAGCCCAGTACGCTATCCGAAATAGGAGCGACGTAAATTGAACAAATGTGATAGAATTACGCTGAATTCTTATATTAACCATAATGTAAAATGATGTAATCGGGTCTCTGATTGCCCTGTCCGAGAAGTGTAGTAGGGCATTTTACTCGCCATTTCATGCGCTTTAAGATGCCGCCTATCTCAATACGATATCTGGTGTAGGAGCGACGTGAATATGCCAAATGTGATAGAGTTACGATGAATTCTTAAATTAACAATAATATAAAATCATCTAATCGGGTCTCTGATTGCCCTATCATACAAGGTTAGTAGTGCATTTTACTCGTCATTCCACGAGCTTTAAGACGCCGCTTAGCCCAATACGATGTCTGAAGCAGGAGCGACGTAAATTGAACAAACGTGATAGAATTACGCAGAATTCTTATATTAACCATAATATAATATGATCTATTTGGGTCTCTGATTGCCCTATCATGGATGGTTAGCAGTGCATTTTACTCGTCATTCCACGCGCTTTAAGGTGCCGCCTAGCCCAATATACTATCTGAAATAGGAGCGTCGTAAATTGAACAAATGTGATAGAATTACGCAGAATTCTTATATTAACCATAATATAAGATGACCTGACCAGCTGTCTGATTGCCCTATCCGAGAAGGTTAGTAGAGCATTTTACTCGCCATGCCACGGGCTTTAAGACGCCGACTAACCCGATACGCTATCTGAAGTTGGAGCGACGTAAATTGAACAAATGTGATAGAATTACGCAGAATTCTTATATTAACCATAATATAAAATGATCTAATCGGGTCTCTGATTGCCCTACCATAGAAGTTTAACACTGCATTTTACTCGCCATTTCATGCGCTTTAAGGTGCCGTTTAGTCCAATACGCTATCTGGAATAGGAGCGTCGAAAATTGAACGAATGTAATAGAATTACACTGAATTCTTATATTAATCATAATATAAGATGATCTATTCGGGTCTCTGATTGCCCTATCCTAGAAGTTTAGTGGTGCATTTTACTCGATATTCCATGCGCTTTAAGGTGCCGCCTAGCCCAATACGCTATCTGAAATTGGAGCTACGTAAATTGAACAAATGTGCTAGAATTACGCAGAATTCTTATACTAACCATAATATAATACGATCCATTCGGGTCTCTGATTGCTTTATCATAGAAGTTTAATAGTGCATTTTCCTCGATATACCATGCGCTTTAAGGTGCCGCCTAGCCCAATACGCTATCTGAAATAGGAGCGACGTAAATTGAACATATGTGACAAAATTTCGCAGAATTCTTATATTAACCATAATATAAGATGATCTAATCGGGTCTCTGTTAGCCCTATCCGAGAAGTTTGGCAGTGCATTTTACTCGACATTTCATGCGCTTTAAGATGCCGCCTAGCCCAATACGCTATCTGAAATTGGAGCTGCGTCAATTGAAAATGTGATAGAATTACGCAGAATTCTTATATTAACCATAACATAATACGATCTCTTCGGGTCTCTGATTGCCCTATCATAGAAGTTTAATAGTGCATGTTACTCGTCATTTCATGCGCTTTAAGGTGCCGCTTGGCCCAATACGCTATCTGAAATAGGAGCGACGTAAATTGAACAAATGTGATAGCAATACGCAGAATTCTTATATTAACCATAATATAAAATAATCTAATTGGGTCTCTAATTGCCCTATCCTAGAAGCTTAGTAGTGCATTTTACTCGACATTTCATGCGCTCTAAGAAGCCGCTTAGCCCAATATGCTATCTGAAATAGGAGCGACGTAAATTGAACAAATGTGATAGAATAACGCTGAATTCTTAAATTAACCATAATATAAAATGATCTAATCGGGTCTCTGATTGCTCTATCATAGAAGTTTAATAGTGCATTTTGCTCGGCATCTCATGCGCTTTAAGGTGCCGTTTAGTCCAATACGCTATCTGAAATAGGAGCGTCGTAAATTGAACAAATGTGATAGAATTACACTGAATTCTTATATTAATCATAATATGAGATGATCTAATCGGGTCTCTGATTGCCCTATCCTAGAGGTTTAGTAGTGCATTTTACTCGACATTTCAGGCGCTTTTAGATGCCGCTTATCCCACTACGCTATCTGAAATAGGAGCGACGTAAAATGAACGAATGTGATAGAATTTCGCTGAATTCTTATATTAATCATAATATAAGATGACCTAATCGGGTCTCTGACTGCCCTATCCGAGAAGTTTAGTAGTGCATTTTACTCGCCATTTCATGCGCTTTAAAATGCCGCCTATCTCAATACGATATCGGGTGTAGGAGCGACGGGAATTGGACAAATGTGATATCGTTACGATGAATACTTAAATTAACAATAATATAAGATCATCTAATCGGGATTCTGATTGCTCTATCCTAGAACTTTAGTATTGCATTTTACTCGATATTCCATGTGCTCTAATGTGCCGCCTAGCCCAATACGCTATCTGAAATAGGAGCGACGTAAATTGAACAAATGTGATAGAATTACGCTGAATTCTTATATTAACCGTAATATAAAATGATGTAATCGGGTCTCTGTTTGCCTTACCCTAGAAGTTTAATAGTGCATTTTACTCGCCAATCCACGCGCTTTAAGATTCCGCCTAGCCCAGTACGCTATCTGAAATAGGAGCGACGTAAATTGAACAAATGTGATAGAATAACGCTGAATTCTTATATTAACCATAATATAAAATGATCTAATCGGGTCTCTGATTGCAGTATCATAGAAGTTTAATAGTGCATTTTGCTCGGCATTACATGCGCTTTTAGGTGCCGCTTGTCCCGATACGCTATCTGAAGTTGGAGCGACGTAAATTGAACAAATGTGATAGAATTTTGCTGAATTATTATATTAACCGTAATATAAGATGACCTAATCGGGTCTCTGACTGCCCTATCCGAGAAGTTTAGTAGTGCATTTTACTCGACATTTCAGTCGCTTTAAGATGCCGCCTAGCCCAATACGCTATCTGAAATTGGAGCTACGTAAATTGAACAAACGTGATAGAATTACACAGAATTCTTATATTAACCATAATATAATACGATATATTCGGGTCTCTGATTGCCCTATCATAGAAGTTTAGTAGTGCATGTTACTCGTCATTTCATTCGCTTTAAGGTGCCGCCTAGCACTATACGCTATCTGAAATAGGAGCTACGTAAATTGAACAAGTGTGATAGAGGTTCGCTGAATTCTTAAATGAACCATAATATAAAATGATCTAAACGGCTCTCTGTTTGCCCTACCCTAGAATTTTAATAGTGCATTTTACTTGACATTTCATGCGCTTTAAGATGCCGCTTAGACCAGTACGCTATCTGAGATAGGAGCGACGTAAATTGAACAAATGTTATAGAATTACGCTTAATTCTTATATTAACCATAATATAAAATGATCTAATCGGGTCTCTGATTGCACTATCGAAGAAGGTCAACAGTGCATTTGACTCGTCATTCGACGCGCTTTAAGATGCCGGCTATCCCAATACGCTATCTGAAATAGGGGCGACGTGATTTGGACAAATGTGATAGAGTTACGCTGAATTCTTAAATTAACCATAATATAATATGACCTAATCGGGTCTGTGATTGCCCTATCATAGAAGTTTAATAGTGCATTTTACTCGTCATTTCATGCGCCTTAAGGTGCCGCCTAGCACAATACGCTATCTGAAATTGGAGCTACGTAAATTGAACAAACGTGATAGAATTACGCAGAATTCTTATATTAACCATAGTATAATTTGATCTATTCGGGTCTCTGATTGCCCTATCATAGATGTTTAGCAGTGCATTTTACTCGTCAGTCCATGCGATTTAAGATGCCGCCCATCCCAATACGCTATCTGAAATAGGAGCGACGTAAATTGAACAAACGTGATAGAATTACGCAGAATTCTTATATTAACCATAATATAATATGATCTATTCGGGTCTCTGATTGCCCTATCATAGAAGTTTAATAGTGCATTATACTCATCATTTCATGCGCTTTAAGGTGCCGCTTAGCCCAATACGCTATCTGAAATAGGAGCGACGTAAGTTGAACAAATGTGATAGAATTACACTGAATTCTTATATTAATCATAATATGAGATGATCTAATCGGGTCTCTGATTGCCCTATCCTAGTAGTTTAGTAGTGCATTTTACTCGACATTTCAGGCGCTTTTAGATGCCGCTTATCCCACTACGCTATCTGAAATAGGAGCTACGTAAAATGAACAAATGTGATAGAATTTCGCTGAACTCTTATATTAATCATAATATAAGATGACCTAATCGGGTCTCTGACTGCCCTATCCGAGAAGTTTAGTAGTGCATTTTACTCGCCATTTCATGCGCTTTAAAATGCCGCCTATCTCAATACGATATCGGGTGTAGGAGCGACTGGAATTGGACAAATGTGATATCGTTACGATGAATACTTAAATTAACAATAATATAAGATGATCTAATCGGGATTCTGATTGCTCTATCCTAGAACTTTAGTATTGCATTTTACTCGATATTCCATGTGCTCTAATGTGCCGCCTAGCCCAATACGCTATCTGAAATAGGAGCGACGTAAATTGAACAATTGTGATAGAATTTCGCTGAATTCTTATATTAACAATAATATAAAATGATCTAATCGGGTCTCTGATTGACCTATCATAGATGTTTAATAGTGCATTTTGCTCGACATTTAATGCGCTTTGAGATGCCGCTTAGCCCAATACGCTATCTGCAATAGGAGCGACGTAAGTTGAACAAATGTGATAGAATTACGCTGAATTCTTATATTAACCGTAATATAAAATGATGTAATCGGGTCTCTGATTGCAGTATCATAGAAGTTTAATAGTGCATTTTACTCGCCAATCCACGCGCTTTAAGATTCCGCCTAGCCCAGTACGCTATCTGAAATAGGAGCGACGTAAATTGAACAAATGTGATAGAATAACGCTGAATTCTTATATTAACCATAATATAAAATGATCTAATCGGGTCTCTGATTGCAGTATCATAGAAGTTTAATAGTGCATTTTGCTCGGCATTACATGCGCTTTTAGGTGCCGCTTATCCCGATACGCTATCTGAAGTTGGAGCGACGTAAATTGAACAAATGTGATAGAATTTCGCTGAATTATTATATTAACCGTAATATAAGATGACCTAATCGGGTCTCTGACTGCCCTATCCGAGAAGTTTAGTAGTGCATTTTACTCGACATTTCAGTCGCTTTAAGATGCCGCCTAGCCCAATACGCTATCTGAAATTGGAGCTACGTAAATTGAACAAACGTGATAGAATTACACAGAATTCTTATATTAACCATAATATAATACGATATATTCGGGTCTCTGATTGCCCTATCATAGAAGTTTAGTAGTGCATGTTACTCGTCATTTCATTCGCTTTAAGGTGCCGCCTAGCACTATACGCTATCTGAAATAGGAGCTACGTAAATTGAACAAGTGTGATAGAGGTTCGCTGAATTCTTAAATGAACCATAATATAAAATGATCTAATCGGCTCTCTGTTTGCCCTACCCTAGAATTTTAATAGTGCATTTTACTTGACATTTCATGCGCTTTAAGATGCCGCTTAGACCAGTACGCTATCTGAGATAGGAGCGACGTAAATTGAACAAATGTTATAGAATTACGCTTAATTCTTATATTAACCATAATATAAAATGATCTAATCGGGTCTCTGATTGCACTATCGAAGAAGGTCAACAGTGCATTTGACTCGTCATTCCACGCGCTTTAAGATGCCGGCTATCCCAATACGCTATCTGAAATAGGGGCGACGTGATTTGGACAAATGTGATAGAGTTACGCTGAATTCTTAAATTAACCATAATATAATATGACCTAATCGGGTCTGTGATTGCCCTATCATAGAAGTTTAGTAGTGTATGTTACGCGACATTTCATGCGCTTTATGATTCCGCTTAGCCCAATACAGTGCCTGAAAGAGGAGCGACGTAAATTGAACAAATGTGATAGAGTTACGACGAATTCTTAAAATAACCATAATATAATATGATCTATTCGGGTCTCTGATTGCCCTATCATAGAAGTTTAATAGTGCATTTTACTCGTCATTTCATGCGCCTTAAGGTGCCGCCTAGCACAATACGCTATCTGAAATTGGAGCTACGTAAATTGAACAAACGTGATAGAATTACGCAGAATTCTTATATTAACCATAGTATAATTTGATCTATTCGGGTCTCAGATTGCCCTATCATAGATGTTTAGCAGTGCATTTTACTCGTCAGTCCATGCGATTTAAGATGCCGCCCATCCCAATACGCTATCTGAAATAGGAGCGACGTAAATTCAACAAAAGTGATAGAATTACGCTGCGTTCTCATATTAATCATAATATAAGATGACGTAATCGGGTCTATGATTGCGCTATCCGAGAACTTTAGTAGTGCATTTTACTCGACATTTCATGCGCTTCAAGATGCCGCTTAGCCCAATACGCTATCTGAAGCAGGAGCGACATAAATTGAACAAATGCAATAGAATTACGCAGAATTCTTATGTAGCAGTTACGGCACTGCTACCACATCCCTGCAGTCAAAGATCGAAATATTACCCTCGCTAACTTTCTTTTCTTTAAATGCTTCCGGCCTATCTTTCTTTAAAAGTGTACGGACACAGGCACGTCGTAGGCCGGCAACGGACGACGGTTGCTGATCGCGCGACGAGTTTTCTCTTTTGTTTTCTGACCGCGCGCCGCGGTCACCAGGCAGAAAACACGAGGCAGAAACTCTTGCGACTCACCACGTGTACGACCGCGCGACGCAGACACTTACCTGTTTCTCATTCTGTGATATTAATTGTAAATAAATTGAGCGTGTAACGCAAATCGAAGTTATCCATTACGCACACATTCACCTCAATTATTGGTGACTCCGACGTGATCGCGAGGTGATCGTGAAGTGATCGTCATCGTGATCGTGATCGTGACAAGACAATTTTTTTTTCTCTCCACCGACCGTATTTCTTTAAAGACTTCCGTGAACTTTTCATACAACAGTGTAATTCGTGCAGAACTGCTAAAAGTGTAAGTGATCTCTCCGCTGAAGCAACAATACAGCCATGAACGTGGATATACCTGCCAACGCCTCCACGAGCAGAGCGTGACGATAGAAAGAGTCGCCGTTCGTATACAGGATTCTAGTCCTAGCGATCCGGAAATGTGGTTCAGCATGGTGCAACGGAGTTTTGAGGTATCCGGAGTGACCACCGACAGCACCAGGTTCGGGTATATCCTGAGTGCCCTGGATCCACGCTACGCCACAGAGGTTCGAGACATAATAATGAACCCGCCAGCGACCGGACAGTATGAAAAATTAAAAACCGAGCTGATCCGACGTTTGAGCGTGTCTCAAGAGCAGAAGACGCGACGCCTCCTGGAGCATGAGGAAATCGGTGATCGAAAACCTTCGCAATTTTAGAGGCATCTGCGCAGCCTAGCCGGGACGCAAGTATCAGACGCCTTATTGCGAACCCTTTGGCTAGGTAGGTTACCGACGAGCACGCAGGTAATTTTAGCCACGCAGAAGGACACGGAACTGGACAAAGTGGCCGAGCTGGCGGACGCTATCACCGATTCCAGGCCTCATCGCCATCAAATTGCCGAAGCGTCACCCCCGGCGCCACAGGAAATCGACGCAGGTAGGTCCCTCGAGGCTTTATTGCAATTGAAAATGTCGCAGCTCGCTCTGTCGCTACGAGAAGAAATAGCGGCGCTTCGTCAAGAAATGACGAGCGATCGTACCTCGCGGAGAGATAGGGAGCCTCGATCCCGTTCACGTCCTCGGAGCCGTTCCGGATCTCGATCGAGGAAGCGCACATATGGCAAGGATGGAATTTGCTGGTACCACTGGAGTTTCGGTACCGACGCAAGGGACTGCATTAAGCCGTGCACCTTCCAGACGGGAAACATTCCGGGCAGTCGTTAACGACGGCTAGCGACCCCAGCCCGACTTTACGCCGTCTCTTCGTCATCGATCACGACACGAAGACGCAATTTTTGGTCGACACAGGCGCCGACCTCTGTGTCTTTCCACGAGCAAAGATCCAAGGACGGCGCGAAAAATCATCCTACGAGCTTTCCGCAGCAACTGGCACCACCATCGCAACGTACGGGACTACGACTTTAACTCTCAATTTAGGGTTACGTCGGGTTTTCACATGGAGATTCGTAATCGCCGACGTCTCCAGGCCCATAATCGGGGTCGATTTCCTCGCTCACTTCGGACTAATAGTAGACGTTCGCAATCGCCGTCTCTTAGATCAAGTGACGTATCTCTCGACACGCGGAATGCCTGCCCGCGAAGCCGTCCCGAGCATCAAAACAGTCTTCGGGGAATCCGCTTATCATGTTCAACTCCAGCGATTTCCCGAAATTACGAAACCGGAAGGAACACCTTCCGAGCCAAAACACAGCACGATGCACCACATTCGTACTGCAACTGGTCCACCTGTTACCTGCAAACCACGGTGTCTTGCACCAGGTCGGCTACAGGCAGCCAAAAAGGAATTTGAAACCATGTCGTGATTAGGAACAACACGACCGTCGGAGAGTAGCTGGTCGTCACCTTTGCACATGGTACCCAAAAAAGGAAGTGGCGAATGGAGACCATGTGGCGATTACCGTGCTCTCAACGCCAGGACCTTGCCGGACCGATATCCCGTCAGGCATATTGAAGATTTTGCACAAACTTTGCGGGGTAAGAAAATTTTTTCGACCATTGATCTCGTTCGAGCTTACAACCAAATCCCCGTTGCACCAGAAGATATTCCGAAGACAGCCATTACCACTCCTTTCGGATTATTTGAATTTCCGTTCATGTCGTTTGGGTTACGCAACGCGGCTCAAACCTTTCAGGGCTTTATCGATGAAGCGTTGCGAGGTTTGAACTTTTGTTTTGCGTACATTGACGACATACCGGTGGCATCAACATCCGAAGAGGAACACCTTCAACACCTCAAGATAGTTTTTGAACGGCTAAAACAATACGGTATAGTGATAAATACTTCAAAATGTATCTTCGGAAGGACGGAGTTAAAATTTTTAGGCTACCTGGTGTCGGAATCAGGCACCCGACCAACCACCGAAAAGGTTGAGGCCATTTTAAAGTATCCACGGTCGACCACAGCGAAACAATTACGGCAGTTTTTAGGTATGGTAAATTTTTATAGACGTTTCATACCTAAAGCCGCACAGGTACATGCACCTCTGAACGACATGCTGGCGGACAATATAAAAGGCAGCGCACCTGTAAATTGGACACCAGACGCCACCGCAGCATTTGAAGACTCTAAAAAGGCGTTAGTAGAGGCTACTCTACTAACACACCCTGAAATCGACGCACCATTGGCCATCATATGCGACGCCTCGAATTCTGCTGTTGGCGCCGCGCTTCAACAACGCATCGGTGATAATTGGGAACCACTGGGATTCTTTTCAAAAAAACTCAGCTCAACGGAACAGAAATACGCTACATACGACAGAGAATTACTCGCTATCTACCTCGCAGTCAAATATTTCCGTCATATGATCGAGGGAAGAACTTTCACTATCGTCACAGACCACAAACCAATCATTTACGCTTTCCAACAGAAACCAGAAAAATTCACCCCAAGACAATCTCGATATCTCAGTTTCATTAGTGAATACTCAACTGACATCCGCCACGTAGCAGGTCGAGATAACGTTGTCGCCGATGCGTTGTCAAGAGTGGACGAAATCGAAGAGACTTTGGATTTTGAAATGCTGGCGAAATCGCAAGAAGAAGACGAGGAATTACTGACGTACTTACAAGTCAACACCGGTTTGAATTTAAAACGCATATCCATTCCTGGAAGTACACAACAAATTTACTGTGACATATCTACAGACACCGTTCGCCCTTTCCTCACAAAATCGTTTCGTCAAACTGCATTCAACGCACTACACAAAATATCGCATCCAGGAATCAACGCCTCTGTCAAACTGATCACGCAAAGGTACGTTTGGCCATCGATCAAAACAGACTGTAGAAGATGGGCCCGGAACTGTCTCCAATGTCAACGCTCCAAGATCTCCAGGCACGTATCAGCACCCCTCGGTTCTTTTTCGCGACCATCGGCGAGGTTCGAACATGTTCATTTGGACATTGTCATCCTACCTGTCTCCGAAGGATACAGATATTGCCTTACCTGCGTGTATCGCTTTACGCGCTGGCCTGAGGCAATACCTCTCGGCGACTAGGAAGCAGCCACAGTAGCTCGAGGCTTTTACGAGGGGTGGATTGTTCGGTTTGGAACGCCACTAAGGATCACCACGGACCAAGGTAGACAATTTGAGTCCAATCTTTTTAAACAATTAAGCTTGTTAACAGGTAGCAGACATTTAAGAACTACGGCATATCACCCGGCGGCTAATGGGATGGTGGAAAGGTTCCACCGTCAGTTAAAGGCAGCCATACGTTGCCATGAAAATCAACGTTGGACAGAGATTCTTCCCACCACGTTGCTGGGTATTCGTTCAGCCTGGAGGGAAGATTTAAAAGCAACGACAGCAGAGTCGGTGTACGGCGAACCATTGCGATTTCCTGGAGAATTCCTGTCTCCGCGTCCAGGTGAAGCTGACACTGGCGCAACTTCATTTTTAAAGGAACTGCGACAGCATTTCCAGGATCTGAGCCCAGTCGCAGGTTCTCACCATGGGTCACGGCGGACCTTCGTGTACAAAGACCTTGCCAGTTCCGAGCATGTTTTCGTACGACACGACGCATCGAAAGGCATTCTACAACAGCCTTATGATGGACCATATCGCGTCATTAGCCGCGGACATAAAACTTTTCTAATAGACCGTCAAGGACAACATGTCACAATTTCAATCGAGAGGTTAAAACCCGCGGTATATTGTAAGTGATCATTTAACACATGAAACTGTAATAATTCCGACACAGAACCAAATGTATCTCGCGATATTGTAACACCACAATTTACCACCCGCGCAGGTAGGCGAGTACGATTTCTCGACAGGTTTCAAGCTGGATTTTCGTGATTAGGTAACTCACTGGCAGGGGGGGTGATGTAGCAGTTACGGCACTGCTACCACATCCCTGCCGTGAAAGATCGAAATATTACCCTCGCTAACTTTCTTTTCTCTAAATGCTTCCGGCCTATCCTTCTTTAAAAGTGTACGGACAGATGCGTCGTAGGCCGGCAACAGACGACGGCTGCCGATTGCGCGACGAGTTTTTTCTTTTGTTTTCTGACCGTACGCCGCGGTCACCAGGCAGAACACGAGGCAGAACCTCTTGCGACTCACAACGTGTACGACCGTGCGACGCAGACAATTACCTGTTTCTTATTTGTTATATTAATTATAAATAAATTGAGCGTGTAACGCGAAATCGGAGTTGACCATTACTCACACATTCACCTCAACCATAATATAAAATGATCTAATCGTGTCTCTGATTGCCCTATCATAGAAGTTTAATAGTGAATTTTGCTCGGCATTTCATGCGCTTTAAGATACCAGACAGCCCAATACGCTATCTGAAATTGGAGCTACGTAAATTAAACAAACGTGATAGAATTACGCAGAATTCTTATATTAACCATAATATAATATGATCTAATCGGGTCTCTGAGAGCCCTATCATTGAAGTTTAATAGTGCATTTTACTCGTCATTTCATGCGCTTTAAGGTGCCGTCTAGCCCAATACGCTATCTGAACTAGGAGCGACGTAAATTGAACAAATGTGATAGAATTACGCAGAATTCTTATATTAACCATATTATAATATGATCTATTCAGGTCTCTGATTGCCCTATCATGGAAGATTAGTAGTGCATTTTACTCGTCATTTCATGCGCTTTAAGGTGCCGTCTAGCCCAATCCGCTATCTGAAATTGGAGCTACGTAAATTGAACAGATGTGACAGAGTTACGCAGAATTTTATATTAACCATAATATAAAATGATCTAATCGGGTCTCTGTTTGCCCCACCCTAGAAGTTTAATAGGGCATTTGACTCGTCATTTCATGCGCTTCAAGGTGCCGGTTAGCCAAATACGCTATCTGAAATTGGAGCGACGTACATTGAACAAATGTGATAGAATTTCGCTGAATTCTAATATTAACCATTATATAAAATGATCTAATCGGGTCTCTGTTTGCCCTACCCTGGAAGTTTAATAGTAGATTTTACTCGACATTTCATGCGCTTTAAGATGCAACCTAGCTCAATACGCTACCTGAAATAGGAGCGACGTAAATTGAACAAATGTGATAGAATTACGCAGAATTCTTATATTAATCATAATATAATATGATCTACTCGGGTCTCTGATTGCTATGTCATAGAAGGTTAGCAGTGCATTTTACTCGTCATTTCATGCGCTTTAAGGTGCCGTCTATCGCAATTCGCTATCTGAAATTGGAGGTACGTAAATTGAACAAATGTGATAGAGTTACGCAGAATTCCTGTATTAACCATAATATAAAATGTTCTAATCTGGTCTCTGATTGCCCTTTCTTAGAAGTTTAATAGTGCATTTTACTCGTCATTACATGCGCTTTAAGGTGCCGCTTAGCCCAATACGCTATCTGAAATAGGAGCGACGAAAATTGAACAAATGTGATAGAATTTCGCTGAATTCTTATATTAATCATAATATAAGATGATCTAATAAGGCCTCTGATTGCCCTATCATAGAAGGTTAGTAGTGCATTTTACTCGTCATTCCAGGCGCTTTAAGATGCCGCCTAGCACAATATACTATCTGAAATAGGAGCGACGTCACTTGAACAAATGTGATAGAATTACGCTGAATTCTTATATTTATCATAATATAAGATGACCTAATCGGGTCTCTGATTGCCATATCCGTGAAGTATAGTAGGGCATTTTACTCGCCATTTCATGCGCTTTAAGATGCCGCCAATCTGAATACGATATCTGGTGTAGGAGCGACGTGAATATGACAAATGTGATAGAGTTACGATGAATTCTTAAATTAACAATAATATAAGAGGATCTAATCGGGATTCTGATTGCCCTATCCTAGAAGTTTAGTAGTGCATTTGACTCGTCATTTCATGCGCTTTAGGGTGCCGTCTAGCCCAATCCGCAATCTGAAATTGGACTTACGTAAATAGCACAAATGTGATAGAATTACGGTGCATCCTTATATTAATCGTAATATATGATGACCTAATCGGGTCTCTGATTGCCCTATCCTAGAAGTTTAGCAGTGCATTTTACTCGACATTTCATGCGCTTTAAGATGGCGATTAGCCCAATACGCTACCTGAAGTAGGAGCGACGTAAATTGAACAAACGTGATAGAATTACGCAGAATTCGTATATTAACCATAACATAAAATGATCTCATCGGGTCTCTGTTTGCCTTAACCTAGAAGTTTAACAGTGCCCTTCACTCGTCATTTCATGCGCCTTAATGTGCCGCTCAGCCCAATACGCTAACAGAAATAGGAACGACGTAAATTGAACAAATGTGATAGAATTACGCAGAATTCTTAGATTAACCATAATATAATATGATCTATTCGGGTCTCTGATTGCACTATCATAGAGGGTTAGTAGTGCATTTTACTCGACATTCCACGCGCTTTAAGATGTCGCCGAGTCCAATACGCTATCTGAAAATGGAGCGACGTAAATTGAACAAATGTGATAGAATTACGTTGCATCCTTATATTAACCATAATATAAGATGACCTAATCGGGTCTCAGTTTGCCCTACCCTAGAAGTTTAATAGTGCATTTTACTCGAAATTTCATGCGCTTTAAGATGCCACCTAGCCTAATACGCTATCTGAAATAGGGGCGACGTAAATTGATCAAACGTGATAAAATTACGCTGGATTCTTATATTAACCATAATATAAAATGATCTAATCGGGTCTCTGATTGCCCTATCCTAGAAGTTTAGTAGTGCATTTTACTTGACATTTCATGCGCTTTATGAAGCCGCTGAGCCCAATACGCTATCTGAATTAGGGGCGACGCAAATTCAACAAATGTGCTCAAATTACGCTGCATTCTTATATTAACAATAATATAAAATAATCTAAACGGGTCTCTGATTGCCCTATCGTAGAAGTTTAGTAGTGCATTTTACTCGTCATTTCATGCGCTTTAAGGTGGTGTCTAGCCCAATCCGCTATCTCAAATTGGAGATACGTAAATTGAACGAATGTGATAGAATTACGTAGAATTCTTATATTAACCGTAATATAAAATGATCTAATCGGGTCTCTGATTGCCCTATCATAGAAGCTTAATAGTGCATTTTACTCGACATTTCATTCGCTTTAAGGTGCCGATTAGCCCAATACGCTATCTGAAATAGGAGCGACGTAAATTGAACAAATGTGACAGAATTTCGCTGAATTCTTATATTAACCAAAATATAAAATGATCTAATCGGGTCTCTGATTGCCCTACCCCAGAAGATAATAGTGCATTTCACTCGCCATTTCATGGGCTTTGGGATGCCGCGTATCCCAATACGCTGTCTGAAATAGGAGCGACGTAAATTGAACAAATGTGATAAAATTTCGCTGAATTCTTATATTAACCATAATATAAGATGGCCTAATCGGGTCTCTGATAGCCCTACCGGAGAAGCTTAGGAGTGCATTTTACTCGTCATTTCATGCGCTTTAAGGGGCCGCCTAGCCCACTACGCTATCTGAAATAGGAGCGACACAAATTGAACAAATGTGATAGAATTACGCAGAATTCTTACTTTAACCATAATATAGAATGATCTGATCGGGTCTTTGGTTGCCCTATCATATAAGGTTAGTAGTGCATTTTACTCGTCATTCCACGCTCTTTAAGAAGCCGCCTAGCCCAATACGCTATCTGAAATAGGGGCGACGTGAATTAAACAAATGTGATAGAATTTTGCTGAATTCTTAAATTAACCAAAATATAAAATGATCTAATCGGGTCTCTGTTTGCCCTACCCTAGAAGTTTAATAGTGCATTTCACTCGTCATTTCATCCGCTTTGAGATGCCGCTCAGCCCAATATACTATATGAAATAGGAGTGACGCAAATTGAACAAATCTGATAGAATTACGCTGAATTCTTATATTAACAGTAATATAAAATGATCTAATCGGGTCTCTGTTTGCCTTACCCAAGAAGTTTAATAGTTCATTTTATTCGCCATTTCATGCGCTTTCAGATGCCGCTAAGCCCAATACGCTATCTGAAACGGGAGCGACGTAAATTTAACAAATGTGATAGAATTTCGCTGAATTCATATATTAACCATAATGTAAAATGATCTAATCGGATCCCTGTTCGCCCTACCCTAGAAGTTTAATAGTGCGGTCCACTCGTCATTTCATGCGCCTTGAGATGCCGCTTAGCCCAATACGCTATCTCAAATAGGAGCGACGGTAATTGAACAAATGTGATAGAATTTCGCTGAATCCTTATATTAACCAAAATAAAAAATGATCTAATCGGGTCTCTGATTGCCATACCCTAGAAGTTTAATAGTGCATTTTACTCGCCATTTCATGCGCCTTGAGATGCCGCTTAGCCCAATACGCTATCTCAAATAGGAGCGACGGTAATTGAACAAATGTGATAGCATTTCGCTGAATTCTTATATTAACCAAACTATACAATGATCTTTTCGGTTCTCTGATTGCCCTTTCATAGAAGTTTAATAGTGCATTTTACTCGCCATTCCACGCGCTTTAAGATGCCGCTTAGCCCAATACGCTATCTGAAATAGGAGCGACGCCAATTGAACAAATGTGATAGAATTTCGCTGAATTCTTATATTAACCAAACTATACAATGATCTATTCGGTTCTCTGATTGCCCTATCGTAGAAGTTTAATAGTGCATTTTACTCGTCATTTCATGCGCTTTAAGGTGCCACCTAGCCCAATACGCTATCTGAAATAGGGGCGACGTAAATTGAACAAACGTGATAGAATTACGCAGAATTCTTATATTAACCATAATATAATACGATCTATTCGGTTCTCTGATTGCCCTATCATAGGTGTTTAACAGTGCATTTTACTCGTCATTTCATGCACTTTAAGCTGCCGCCTGGCCCAATACGCTATCTGAAATAGGAGCGATATAAATTGAACAAATGTGATAAAATTACGTTGAATTCTTATATTAACCATAATATAAAATGATCTATTCGGAACTCTGATTACCCTATCATAGAAGTTTTATAGTGCATTCTACTTGTCATTTCATGCGCTATAAGATGCCACCTAGCCCAAAACGCTATCTGAAATTGGAGCTACGTAAATTGAACAACCGTGATAGAATTACGCAGATTTCTTTTATTAACCATAATATAATACGTACTATTCGGGTCTCTGATTGCCCTATCGTAGAAGTTTAATAGTGCATTTTACTCGCCATTTCATGCGCTTTAAGGTGCCGCCTAGCCCAATGCGCTATCTGAAATAGGAGCGACATTAATTGAAGAAATGTGATAAAATTACGTTGAATGCTTATATTAACAATAATATAAAAAGATCTAATCGGGTCACTGATTGCCCTGTCCGAGACGTCTGGTAGTGCATTTTACTCGACATTTTATGCGCTTTAAGATGCCGCCTAGTCCAATACGCTATCTGAAATTGGAGCTACGTAAATTGAACTAACGAGATAGAATTACGCAGATTTCTTATATTAACCATAATATAATACGTTCTATTCGGGTCTCTGATTGCCCTATCGTAGAAGTTTAATAGTGCATTTTACTCGCCATTTCATGCGCTTTAAGGTGCCGCCTAGCCCAATGCGCTATCTGAAATAGGAGCGACATTAATTGAAGAAATGTGATAAAATTACGTTGAATGCTTATATTAACAATAATATAAAAAGATCTAATCGGGTCTCTGATTGCCCTGTCCGAGACGTCTGGTAGTGCATTTTACTCGACATTTTATGCGCTTTAAGATGTCGCCTAGTCCAATACGCCATCTGAAATTGGAGCTACGTAAATTGAACTAACGAGATAGAATTACGCAGAATTCTTATATTAACCATAATATAATACGATCTTTTAGGGTCTCTGATTGCCCTATCATAGAAGTTGAATAGTGCATTTTACTCGCCATTCCATGCGCTTTAAGGCGCCATCTAGGCCAATACGCTATCTGAAATAGGAGCCACATAAATTGAGCAAATGTGATAGAATTACGCAGAATTATGATATTAACGATAATATAGTACGATCTATTCGGGTCTCTGATTGCCCTATCACAGAAGTTTAACAGTGCATTTTGCTCGTCATTTCATGTGCTTTAAGGTGCCGCCTTGCCCAATACGCTAAATGAAATAGGAGCGACGTAAATTGAACAAATGTGATAGAATTTCGCTGAATTCTTATATTAACCATAACATAGAATGATCTAATCGGGTCTCTGATTGCCCTATCATAGACGTTAAATAGTGCATTTTACTCGTCATTTCATGCGCTTTACGGTGGCGCTTAGCCCAATACGCTATCTGAAATAGGAGCGACGTAAATGGAACAAATGTGATAGAATTTCGCTGAAATCTTATATTAACCATAATATATACTGATCTAATCGGGTCTCTGATGCCCTATCATAGAAGTTTTATAGTGCATTTTACTCGCCATTCCATGCGCTTTAAGATGCCGCCTATCCCAATACGCTATCTGAAATAGGAGCGACGTAAATTGAATAAATGTGATAGAATGACGCTGAATTCTTATATTAATCATAATATAAGATGACCTAATCGGGTCTCTGATTGCCCTATCCTAGAAGTTTAGTGGTGCATTTTACTCGACATTTCATGCGCTTTAAGATGTCGCTTAACACAATACGCTATCTGAAATTGGAGCGACGTAAATTCAAAAAATGTGATCGAATTACGCAGAATTCTTATATTAGCCATAATGTAAAACGATCTAATCGGGTCTCTGATTGCTTTACCATAGAAGCTTAATAGTGCATTTTACTCGACATTTCATGCGCTTTAAGTTGCCGCCTAGCCCAATATGCTATCTGAAATAGGAGCGACGTAAATTGAACAAATGTGATAGAATACCGCTGAATTCTTATATTAACCATAATATAAAATGATCTAATCGGGTCTCCGATTGCTCTATCATAGAAGTTTAATAGTGGATTTTACTCGTCATTTCATGCGCTTTAAGGTGCCGCCAATCTGAATACGATATCTGGTGTAGGAGCGACGTGAATATGACAAATGTGATAGAGTTACGATGAATTCTTAAATTAACAATAATATAAGATGATCTAATCGGGATTCTGATTGCCCTATCCTAGAAGTTTAGTAGTGCATTTGACTCGTCATTTCATGCGCTTTAGATTGCCGTCTAGCCCAATCCGCAATCTGAAATTGGACTTACGTAAATAGCACAAATGTGATAGAATTACGGTGCATCCTTATATTAATCGTAATATATGATGACCTAATCGGGTCTCTGATTGCCCTATCCTAGAAGTTTAGCAGTGCATTTTACTCGACATTTCATGCGATTTAAGATGGTGATTAGCCCAATACGCTACCTGAAGTAGGAGCGACGTAAATTGAACAAACGTGATAGAATTACGCAGAATTCTTATATTAACCATAACATAAAATGATCTCATCGGGTCTCTGTTTGCCGTAACCTAGAAGTTTAACAGTGCCCTTCACTCGTCATTTCATGCGCCTTAATGTGCCGCTCAGCCCAATACGCTAACTGAAATAGGAACGACGTAAATTGAACAAATGTGATAGAATTACGCAGAATTCTTAGATTAACCATAATATAATATGATCTATTCGGGTCTCTGATTGCATTATCATACAGGGTTAGTAGTGCATTTTACTCGACATTCCACGCGCTTTAAGATGTCGCCTAGTCCAATACGCTATCTGAAAATGGAGCGACGTAAATTGAACAAATGTGATAGAATTACGTTGCATCCTTATACTAACCATAATATAAGATGACCTAATCGGGTCTCAGTTTGCCCTACCCTAGAAGTTTAATAGTGCATTTTACTCGAAATTTCATGCCCTTTAAGATGCCACCTAGCCTAATACGCTATCTGAAATAGGGGCGACGTAAATTGATCAAACGTGATAAAATTACGCTGGATTCTTATATTAACCATAATATAAAATGATCTAATCGGGTCTCTGATTGCCCTATCCTAGAAGTTTAGTAGTGAATTTTACTTGACATTTCATGCGCTTTATGAAGCCGCTGAGCCCAATACGCTATCTGAATTAGGGGCGACGCAAATTCAACAAATGTGCTCAAATTACGCTGCATTCTTATATTAACAATAATATAAAATAATCTAAACGGGCCTCTGATTGCCCTATCGTAGAAGTTTAGTAGTGCATTTTACTCGTCATTTCATGCGCTTTAAGGTGCCACCTAGCCTAATACGCTATCTCAAATTGGAGATACGTAAATTGAACGAATGTGATAGAATTACGTAGAATTCTTATATTAACCGTAATATAAAATGATCTAATCGGGTCTCTGATTGCCCTACCATAGAAGCTTAATAGTGCATTTTACTCGACATGTCATTCGCTTTAAGGTGCCGATTAGCCCAATACGCTATCTGAAATAGGAGCGACGTAAATTGAACAAATGTGACAGAATTTCGCTGAATTCTTATATTAACCATAATGTAAAATCATCTAATCGGGTCTCTGTTCGCCCTAATCTAGAAGTTTAATAGTGCATTCCACTCGAGATTTCATGCGCTTTGAGATGCCACTTAGCCCAATACGCTATCTGAAATAGGAGCGACGGAAATTGAACAAATGTGATAGAATTTCGCTGAATTCTAATATTAACCAAAATATAAAATCATGTAATCGGGTCTCTGATTGCCCTACCCTAGAAGTTTAATAGTGCATTTTACTCGCCATTTCATGCGCCCTGAGATGTCGCTTAGCCCAATACGCTATCTGAACCAGGAGCGACGTAAATTGAACAAATGTGATAGAATTACTCTGAAATCTTATATTAACCGCAATATAAAATGATCTAATCGGGTCTCTGTTCGCCCTAACCTAGAAGTTTAATAGTGCATTCCACTCGTGATTTCATGCGCTTTGAGATGCCTCTTAGCTCAATACGCTATCTGAAATAGGAGCGACGGAAATTGATCAAATGTGATAGAATTTCGCTGAATTCTTATATTAACCAAAATATAAAATGATCTAATTGGGTCTCTGATTGCCCTACCCCAGAAGTTAATAGTGCATTTCACTCGCCATTTCATGCGCCCTGAGATGTCGCTTAGCCCAATACGCTATCTGAAACAGGAGCGACGTAAATTGAACAAATGTGATAGAATTACTCTGAAATCTTATATTAACCGCAATATAAAATGATCTAATCGGGTCTCTGTTCGCCCTAACCTAGAAGTTTAATAGTGCATTCCACTCGTCATTTCATGCGCTTTGAGATGCCTCTTAGCTCAATACGCTATCTGAAATAGGAGCGACGGAAATTGATCAAATGTGATAGAATTTCGCTGAATTCTTATATTAACCAAAATATAAAATGATCTAATCGGGTCTCTGATTGCCCTACCCCAGAAGTTAATAGTGCATTTCACTCGCCATTTCATGGGCTTTGGGATGCCGCGTATCCCAATACGCTGTCTGAAATAGGAGCGACGTAAATTGAACAAATGTGATAAAATTTCGCTGAATTCTTATATTAACCATAATATAAGATGGCCTAATCGGGTCTCTGATTGCCCTACCCGAGAAGCTTAGGAGTGCATTTTACTCGTCATTTCATGCGCTTTAAGGGGACGCCTAGCCCACTACGCTATCTGAAATAGGAGCGACACAAATTGAACAAATGTGATAGAATTACGCAGAATTCTTACTTTAACCATAATATAGAATGATCTGATCGGGTCTTTGGTTGCCCTATCATATAAGGTTAGTAGTGCATTTTACTCGTCATTCCACGCTCTTTAAGATGCCACCTAGCCCTATACGCTGTCTGAAATAGGAGCGACGTAAATTAAACAAATGTGATAGAATTTTGCTGAATTCTTAAATTAACCAAAATATAAAATGATCTAATCGGGTCTCTGATTGCCCTACCCCAGAAGTTAATAGTGCATTTCACTCGCCATTTCATGGGCTTTGGGATGCCGCGTATCCCAATACGCTGTCTGAAATAGGAGCGACGTAAATTGAACAAATGTGATAGCATTTCGCTGAATTCTTATATTAACCAAACTATACAATGATCTTTTCGGTTCTCTGATTGCCCTATCATAGAAGTTTAATAGTGCATTTTACTCGCCATTCCACGCGCTTTAAGATGCCGCTTAGCCCAATACGCTATCTGAAATAGGAGCGACGCCAATTGAACAAATGTGATAGAATTTCGCTGAATTCTTATATTAACCAAACTATGCAATGATCTATTCGGTTCTCTGATTGCCCTATCGTAGAAGTTTAATAGTGCATTTTACTCGTCATTTCATGCGCTTTAAGGTGGCACCT
>CAKAJE020000221.1:0-28619 GCA_916610135.2 Macropis europaea
AATTTACGTCGCTCCTATTTCAGATAGCGTATTGGGCTAGGCGGCATCCTAAAGCGCGCGGAATGGCGAGTAAAATGCACTATTAAACTTCTAGGGTTGGTCGAAGAAAGACCCGATTAGATCATTTTACATTAAGGTTAATATAAGAATTCAGGGAAATTCTATCACATTTGTTCAATTTACGTCGCTCCTATTTCAGATAGCGTATTGGGCTAAGCGGCATCTCAAAGCGCATGAAATGGCGAATAAAATGAGCTATTCAACTTCTAGGCTAGGGCGAACAGAGACCGGATTAGATCACTTTACATTATGGTTAATAAAAGAATTCAGCGAAATTCTATCACATTTGTTCAACTTACGTCGCTCCTATTTCAGTTAGCGTATTCGGCTAAGCGGCATCTCAAAGAGCATGAAATGGCGAATAAAATGCACTAGTAAACTTCTAGGCTAGGGCGAACAGAGACCGGATTAGATCATTTTACATTATGGTTAATAAAAGAATTCAGCGAAATTCTATCACATTTGTTCCTCTTACGTCGCTCGTATTTCAGATAGCGTACTGGGCTAAGCGGCATCTCAAAGCGCATGAAATGGCGAGTAAAATGCACTATTAAACTTCTATGATAGGGCAATCAGAGACCCGATTAGATCATTTTATATTTTGTTTAATAAAAGAATTCAGCGAAATTCTATCCCATTTGTTCAACTTACGTCGCTGATATTTCAGATAGCGTACTGGGCTAGGCGGCATCTTAAAGCGCGTGGAAGGGTGAGTAAAATGCACTACTAATCTTCCATGATAGGGAAATCAGAGACCTGATTAGATCATTTTATATTTTGTTTTATATAAGATTTCAGGGAAAGTCTATCACATTTGTTCAATTTACGTCGCTCCTATTTCAGATAGCATATTGGGCGAAGCGGCACCTCAAAGCGCATGAAATGGCGAGTGAAATGCAATATTAAACATCTTGGGTAGGGCAAACAGAGACCCGATTAGATCATTTTATATTATGGTCAATTTAAGAATTCAGCATAATTCTTTCTCATTTCTTCAATTTACGTCGCTCCTATTTCAGATAGCTTATTGGGCTTAGCGGCATCTCAAAGCGCATGAAGTGACGAGTGAAATGCACTATTAAACTTCTAGGGTAGGGCAAACAGAGACCCGATTAGCTCATTTTATATTATGGTTAATTTAAGAATTCAGCGAAATTCGATTACATTTGTTCAATTTACGTCGCTCCTATTTCAGATAGCGTATTGGGCTAAGCGGCATCTCAAAGCGCATGAAATGGCGAATAAAATGCACTATTAAACTTCTAGGCGAGGGCGAACAGAGACCCGATTAGATCATTTTACATTTTGGTTAATAAAAGAATTCAGCGAAATTCTATCACATTTGCTCAATTTACGTCGCTCCTATTACAGATAGCTTATTGTGCTTAGCGGCATCTCAAAGCGCATGAAGTGACGAGTGACATGCACTATTAAACTTCTAGGGTAGGGCAAACAGAGACCCGATTAGATCATTTTATATTATGGTTAATTTAAGAATTCAGCAAAATTCTATCACATTTGTTCAATTTACGTCGCTCCTATTTCAGATAGCGTACTGGGCTAGGCGGCATCTTAAAGCACGTGGAAAGGCGAGTAAAATGGACTATTAAACTTCTATGATAGGGCAATCAGAGACCCGATTAGATCATTTTATATTACGGTTAATATAAGAATTCAGCGTAATTCTATCACATTTGTTCAACTTACGTCGCTCCTATTTCAGATAGCGTACTGGCCTAGGCGGCACCTTAAAGCGCGTGGAAGGGCGAGTAAAATGCACTACTAAACTACTATGATAGGGCAATCAGAGACCCGATTAGGTCATTTTATATTTTGGTTAATATAAGAATTCAGCGAAATTCTATCACATTGGTTCAATTTACGTCGCTCCTATTACAGATAGCTTATTCTGCTCAGCGGCATCTCAAAGCGCATGAAGTGACGAGTGCAATGCACTATTAAACCTCTAGGGTAAGGCAAGCAGAGGCCCGATTAGATCATTTCATATTATGGTTAATTTAAGAATTCAGCAAAATTCTATCACATTTGTTCAATTTACGTCGTTCCTATTTCAGATAGCGTACTGGCCTAGGCGGCATCTTAAAGCGCGTGGAATGGCGAGTAAAATGCACTATTAAACTTCTATGATAGGGCAATCAGAGACCCGATTAGATCATTTAATATTTTGGTTAATATAAGAATTCAGCGTAATGCTATCACATTTGTTCAATTTACGTCGTTCCTATTTCAGATAGCGTCCTGGGCTAAGCGGCATCTAATGGCGCATGAAATGGCGAGTATAATGCACTATTAAACTTCTAGGATAAGGCAAACAGAGACCCGATTAGATCATTTTATGTTACGGTTAATATAAGAATTCAGCGAAATTCTATCACATTTGTTCAATTTACGTCGCTCCTATTTCAGATAGCGTATTCGGGTAAGCTGCATCTCAAAGCGCAAGACATGGCGAGTAAAATGCACTACTAAACTTCTAGGGTAGGGCAAACAAAGACCCGATTAAATCATTTTATATTACGGTTAATTTAAGAATTCAGCGAAATTCTATCACATTTGTTCAATTTACGTCGCTCCTATTTCAGATAGCGTACTGGCCTAGGCGGTATCTTAAAGCGCGTGGAATGGCGAGTAAAATGAACTATTAAACTTCTAGGGTTGGTCGAAGAAAGACCCGATTAGATCATTTTACATTAAGGTAAATATAAGATTTCAGGGACATTCTATCACATTTGTTTAATTTACGTCGCTGCTATTTCAGATAGCGTATTGGGCTAAGCGGCATCTCAAAGCGCATGAAATGGCGAATAAAATGCACTATTAAACTTCTAGGCGAGGGCGAACAGAGACCCGATTAGATCATTTTACATTTTGGTTAATAAAAGAATTCAGCGAAATTCTATCACATTTGCTCAATTTACGTCGCTCCTATTACAGATAGCTTATTGTGCTTAGCGGCATCTCAAAACGCATGAAGTGACGAGTGAAATGCACTATTAAACTTCTAGGGTAGGGCAAACAGAGACCCGATTAGATCATTTTATATTATGGTTAATTTAAGAATTCAGCAAAATTCTATCACATTTGTTCAATTTACGTCGCTCCTATGTCAGATAGCGTATTGGGCTATGCGGCATCTCGAAGCGCATGAAATGACGAGTAAAATGCACTGTTAAACTTCTAGGGTAGGGCAAACAGAGACCCGATTAGATCATTTTATATTACGGTTAATATAAGAATTCAGCGAAATTCTATCACATTTGTTCAATTTACGTCGCTCCTATTTCAGATAGCGTACTGGACTAGGCGGCATCTTAAAGCGCGTGGAATGGCGAGTAAAATGCACGTTTAAACTTCTATGATAGGGCAATCATAGACCCGATTAGTTCATTTTATATTTTGGTTAATATAAGAATTCAGCGAGATTCTCTCACATTTGTTCAATTTACGTCGCTGATATTTCAGATAGCGTATTGGGCTAAGCGGCATCTCAAAGCGCAAGAAATGGCGAGTAAAATGAACTATTAAACTTCTAGGGTAGGGCAATCAGAGACCCGATTCGATCATTTTACATTATGGTTAATTTAAGAATTCACTAAAATTCTATCACATTTGTTCAACTTACGTCGCTCCTATTTCAGATAGCGTACTGGGCTAGGCGGCACCTTAAAGCGCGTGGAATGGCGAGTAAAATGCACTATTAAACTTCTATGATAGGGCAATCAGAGACCCGATTAGATCATTTTATATTTTGGTTAATATAAGAATTCAGCGAAATTCTATCACATTTGTTCAATTTACGTCGCTCCTATTTCAGATAGCTTATTGGGCTAAGCGGCATCGCAAAGCGCATGAAATGACGAGTGAAATGCACTATTAAACTTCTAGGGTAGGGCAAACAGAGACCCGATTAGATCATTTTACATTAAGGTTAATATAAGAATTCAGGGAAATTCTTTCACATTTGTTCAACATACGTCGCTCCTATTTCAGATAGCGTACTGGGCTAGGCGGCATCTTACAGCGCAAGAAATGGCGAGTAAAATGCACTATTAAACTTCTAGGGTAGGGCAAACAGAGACCCGATTAGATCATTTTATATTACGGTTAATATAAGAATTCAGCGTAATTCTGTCACATTTGTTCAACTTACGTAGCTCCTATTTCAGATAGCGTATTGGGCTAAGCGGCATCTCAAAGCGCCTGAAATGGCGAGTGAAATGCACTATTAATCTTCTAGGGTAGGGCAATCAGAGACCCCATTAGATCATTTTATATTATGGTTAATTTAAGAATTCAGCGAAATTCTATCACATTTGTTCAATTTACGTCGCTCCTATGTCAGATAGCGTATTGGGCTATGCGGCATCTCGAAGCGCATGAAAAGACGAGTAAAATGCACTGTTAAACTTCTAGGGTAGGGCAAACAGAGACCCGATTAGATCATTTTATATTACGGTTAATATAAGAATTCAGCGAAATTCTATCACATTTGTTCAATTTACGTCGCTCCTATTTCAGATAGCGTACTGGACTAGGCGGCATCTTAAAGCGCGTGGAATGGCGAGTAAAATGCACATTTAAACTTCTATGATAGGGCAATCATAGACCCGATTAGTTCATTTTATATTTTGGTTAATATAAGAATTCAGCGAGATTCTCTCACATTTGTTCAATTTACGTCGCTGATATTTCAGATAGCGTATTGGGCTAAGCGGCATCTCAAAGCGCAAGAAATGGCGAGTAAAATGAACTATTAAACTTCTAGGGTAGGGCAATCAGAGACCCGATTCGATCATTTTACATTATGGTTAATTTAAGAATTCACTAAAATTCTATCACATTTGTTCAACTTACGTCGCTCCTATTTCAGATAGCGTACTGGGCTAGGCGGCACCTTAAAGCGCGTGGAATGGCGAGTAAAATGCACTATTAAACTTCTATGATAGGGCAATCAGAGACCCGATTAGATCATTTTATATTTTGGTTAATATAAGAATTCAGCGAAATTCTATCACATTTGTTCAATTTACGTCGCTCCTATTTCAGATAGCTTATTGGGCTAAGCGGCATCGCAAAGCGCATGAAATGACGAGTGAAATGCACTATTAAACTTCTAGGGTAGGGCAAACAGAGACCCGATTAGATCATTTTACATTAAGGTTAATATAAGAATTCAGGGAAATTCTTTCACATTTGTTCAACATACGTCGCTCCTATTTCAGATAGCGTACTGGGCTAGGCGGCATCTTACAGCGCAAGAAATGGCGAGTAAAATGCACTATTAAACTTCTAGGGTAGGGCAAACAGAGACCCGATTAGATCATTTTATATTACGGTTAATATAAGAATTCAGCGTAATTCTGTCACATTTGTTCAACTTACGTAGCTCCTATTTCAGATAGCGTACTGGGCTAGGCGGCAACATAAAGCGCGTGGAATGGCGAGTAAAATGCACTATTAAACTTCTATGATAGGGCAATCAGAGACCCGATTAGATCATTTTATATTTTGGTTAATATAAGAATTCAGCGAAATTCTATCACATTTGTTCAATTTACGTCGCTCCTATGTCAGATAGCGTATCGGGCTAAGCGGCATCTCAAAGAGCATGAAATGGCGAGTGATATGCACTATTAATCTTCTAGGGTAGGGCAATCAGAGACCCCATTAGATCATTTTATATTATGGTTAATTTAAGAATTCAGCGAAATTCTATCACATTTGTTCAATATACGTCGCTCCTATTTCAGATAGCGTATTGGGCTAAGCGGCATCTCAAAGCGCATGAAATGGCGAGTCAAATGCACTTTTAAACTTCTATGATAGGGCAATCAGAGACCCGATTAGATCATTTTATATTTTGGTTAATATAAGAATTCAGCGAAATTCTATCACATTTGTTCAATTTACGTCGCTCCTATTTCAGATAGCGTATTGGGCTAAGCGGCATCTCAAAGCGCATGAAATAGCGAGTAAAATGCACTATTAAACTTCTAGGATAAGGCAAACAGAGACCCGATTAGATCATTTTATATTACGGTAAATATAAGAATTCAGCGTAATTCTGTCACATTTGTTCAACTTACGTAGCTCCTATTTCAGATAGCGTACTGGGCTAGGCGGCAACTTAAAGCGCGTGGAATGGCGAGTAAAATGCACCATTAAACTTCTATGGTAGGGCAATCAGAGAACCGATTAGATCATTTTATATTACGGTAAATATAAGAATTCAGCGAAATTCTATCACATTTGTTCAACTTACGTGGCTCCTATTTCAGATAGCGTATTGGGCTAAGCGGCATGTCAAAGCGCATGAAATGGCGAATAAAATGCACTATTAAACTTCTAGGATAAGGCAAACAGAGACCCGATTAGATCATTTTATATTGCGGTTAATATAAGAATTCTGCGTAACTCTGACACATTTGTTCAACTTACGTAGCTCCTATTTCAGATAGCGTACTGGGCTAGGCGGCAACATAAAGCGCGTGGAATGGCGAGTAAAATGCACCATTAAACTTCTATGGTAGGGCAATCAGAGAACCGATTAGATCATTTTATATTACGGTAAATATAAGAATTCAGCGTAATTCTGTCACATTTGTTCAACTTACGTCGCTCCTATTTCAGATAGCGTACTGGGCTAGGCGGCAACTTAAAGCGCGTGGAATGGCGAGTAAAATGCACCATTAAACTTCTATGGTAGGGCAATCAGAGAACCGATTAGATCATTTTATATTACGGTAAATATAAGAATTCAGCGAAATTCTATCACATTTGTTCAACTTACGTGGCTCCTATTTCAGATAGCGTATTGGGCTAAGCGGCATGTCAAAGCGCATGAAATGGCGAGTAAAATGCACTATTAAACTTCTAGGATAAGGCAAACAGAGACCCGATTAGATCATTTTATATTGCGGTTAATATAAGAATTCAGCGTAACTCTGACACATTTGTTCAACTTACGTAGCTCCTATTTCAGATAGCGTACTGGGCTAGGCGGCATCTTAAAGCGCGTGGAATGGCGGGTAAAATGCACTATTAAACTTCTATGATGGGGCAATCAGAGACCCGATTCGATCATTTTATGTTTTGGTTAATATAAGAATTCAGCGAAATTCTATCACATTTGTTCAATTTACGTCGCTCCTATTTCAGATAGCGTATTGGGCTAAGCGGCATCTCAAAGCGCATGAAATGACGAATAAAATGCACGATTAAGCTTCTACGCTAGGGCGAACAGAGACCCGATTAGATCATTTTACGTTATGGTTAATAAAAGAATTCAGCGAAATTCTATCACATTTGATCAATTTACATCGCTCCTATTTCAGATAGCGTATTGGGCTAAGCGGCATGTCAAAGCGCATGAAATGGCGAGTAAAATGCACTATTAAACTTCTAGGATAAGGCAAACAGAGACCCGATTAGATCATTTTATATTGCGGTTAATATAAGAATTCAGCGTAACTCTGACACATTTGTTCAACTTACGTAGCTCCTATTTCAGATAGCGTACTGGGCTGAGCGGCATCTCAAAGCGCAAGAAATGTCGAGTAAAATGCACTATTAAACTTCTAGGGTAGGGCAAACAGAGACCCGATTAGATCATTTTATATTATGATTAATTTAAGAAGTCAGCAAAATTCTATCACATTTGTTCAATTTACGTCGTTCCTATTTCAGATAGCGTACTGGGCTAGGCGGCATCTTAAAGCGCGTGGAAAGGCGAGTAAAATGCACTATTAAACTTCTATGATAGGGCAATCAGAGACCCGACTAGATCATTTTATATTTTGTTTAATATAAGATTTCAGGGAAATTCTGTCACATTTGTTCAATTTACGTCGCTCCTATTTCAGATAGCTTATTGGGCTTAGCGGCATCTGAAAGCGCATGAAATGGCGAGTAAAATGCACTATTAAACTTCTAGGGTAGGGCAAACAGATACCCGATTAGATCATTTTATATTACGGTTAATATAAGAATTCAGCGTAATTCTATCACATTTGTTCAACTTACGTCGCTCCTCTTTCAGATAGCGTACTGGGCTAGGCGGCATCTTAAAGCGCCTGGAATGGCGAGTAAAATGCACTATCAAACTTCTATGATAGGGCAATCAGAGACCCGATTAGATCATTTTATATTTTGGTTAATATAAGAATTCAGCGAAATTCTATCACATTTGTTCAATTTACGTCGCACCTATGTCAGATAGCGTATTGGGCTAAGCGGCATCTCAAAGCGCATGAAATGGCGAGTAAAATGCACTATTGAACTTCTATGATAGGGCAATCAGAGACCTGATTAGATCATTTTATATTTTGGTTAATATAAGAATTCAGCGAAATTGCATCACTTTTTTTTAATTTACGTCGCTCCTATTTCAGATAGCGTAATGGGCTAAGCGGCATCTCAAAGCGCATGAAATGACGAGTGAAATGCACTATTAGACTTCTATGGTAGGGCGAACAGAGACCCGATAAGACCATTTTACATTAAGGTTAATATAAGTATTCAGGGAAATTCTATCACATTTGTTTCATTTAAGTCGCTCCTATTTCAGATAGCGTATTGGGCTAAGCGGCATCTTAAAGCGCGTGGAATGGCGAGTAAAATGCACTACTAAACTTCTAGGGTAGGGCAAACAGAGACCCGATTAGATCATTTTATATTTTGTTTTATATAAGATTTCAGGGAAATTCTGTCACATTTGTTCAATTTACGTCGCTCCTATTGCAGATAGCTTATTGTGCTTAGCGGCATCTCAAAGCGCATGAAGTGACGAGTGCAATGCACTATTAAACCTCTAGGGTAAGGCAAGCAGAGACCCGATTAGATCATTTCATATTATGGTTAATTTAAGAATTCAGCAAAATTCTATCACATTTGTTCAATTTACGTCGTTCCTATTTCAGATAGCGTACTGGCCTAGGCGGCATCTAATGGCGCATGAAATGGCGAGTATAATGCACTATTAAACTTCTAGGATAAGGCAAACAGAGACCCGATTAGATCATTTTATGTTACGGTTAATATAAGAATTCAGCGTAATTCTATCACATTTGTTCAAGTTACGTCGCTCCTATTTCTGATAGCGTACTGGGCTAGGCGGCATCTTAAAGCGCGTGGAATGGCGGGTAAAATGCACTATTAAACTTCAATGATAGGGCAATCAGAGACCCGATAAGATCATTTTACATTATGGTTAATAAAAGAATTCAGCGAAGTTCTATCACATTTGTTCAACTTACGTCGCTCGTATTTCAGATAGCGTATTGGGCTAAGCGGCACCTCAAAGCGCATGAAATGGCGAGTAAAATGCACTATTAAACTTCTAGGGTAGGGCAAACAAAGACCCGATTAAATCATTTTATATTATGGTTAATTTAAGAATTCAGCGAAATTCTATCACATTTGTTCAATTTACGTCGCTCCTATTTCAGATAGCGTATTGGGCTAGGCGGCATCCTAAATCGCGCGGAATGGCGAGTAAAATGCACTATTAAACTTCTAGGGTTGGTCGAAGAAAGACCCGATTAGATCATTTTACATTAAGGTTAATATAAGAATTCAGGGAAATTCTATCACATTTGTTCAATTTACGTCGCTCCTATTTCAGATAGCGTATTGGGCTAAGCGGCATCTCAAAGCGCATGAAATGGCGAATAAAATGAGCTATTCAACTTCTAGGCTAGGGCGAACAGAGACCGGATTAGATCACTTTACATTATGGTTAATAAAAGAATTCAGCGAAATTCTATCACATTTGTTCAACTTACGTCGCTCCTATTTCAGTTAGCGTATTCGGCTAAGCGGCATCTCAAAGAGCATGAAATGGCGAATAAAATGCACTAGTAAACTTCTAGGCTAGGGCGAACAGAGACCGGATTAGATCATTTTACATTATGGTTAATAAAAGAATTCAGCGAAATTCTATCACATTTGTTCCTCTTACGTCGCTCGTATTTCAGATAGCGTACTGGGCTAAGCGGCATCTCAAAGCGCATGAAATGGCGAGTAAAATGCACTATTAAACTTCTATGATAGGGCAATCAGAGACCCGATTAGATCATTTTATATTTTGTTTAATAAAAGAATTCAGCGAAATTCTATCCCATTTGTTCAACTTACGTCGCTGATATTTCAGATAGCGTACTGGGCTAGGCGGCATCTTAAAGCGCGTGGAAGGGTGAGTAAAATGCACTACTAATCTTCCATGATAGGGAAATCAGAGACCTGATTAGATCATTTTATATTTTGTTTTATATAAGATTTCAGGGAAAGTCTATCACATTTGTTCAATTTACGTCGCTCCTATTTCAGATAGCATATTGGGCGAAGCGGCACCTCAAAGCGCATGAAATGGCGAGTGAAATGCAATATTAAACATCTTGGGTAGGGCAAACAGAGACCCGATTAGATCATTTTATATTATGGTCAATTTAAGAATTCAGCATAATTCTTTCTCATTTCTTCAATTTACGTCGCTCCTATTTCAGATAGCTTATTGGGCTTAGCGGCATCTCAAAGCGCATGAAGTGACGAGTGAAATGCACTATTAAACTTCTAGGGTAGGGCAAACAGAGACCCGATTAGCTCATTTTATATTATGGTTAATTTAAGAATTCAGCGAAATTCGATTACATTTGTTCAATTTACGTCGCTCCTATTTCAGATAGCGTATTGGGCTAAGCGGCATCTCAAAGCGCATGAAATGGCGAATAAAATGCACTATTAAACTTCTAGGCGAGGGCGAACAGAGACCCGATTAGATCATTTTACATTTTGGTTAATAAAAGAATTCAGCGAAATTCTATCACATTTGCTCAATTTACGTCGCTCCTATTACAGATAGCTTATTGTGCTTAGCGGCATCTCAAAGCGCATGAAGTGACGAGTGACATGCACTATTAAACTTCTAGGGTAGGGCAAACAGAGACCCGATTAGATCATTTTATATTATGGTTAATTTAAGAATTCAGCAAAATTCTATCACATTTGTTCAATTTACGTCGCTCCTATTTCAGATAGCGTACTGGGCTAGGCGGCATCTTAAAGCACGTGGAAAGGCGAGTAAAATGGACTATTAAACTTCTATGATAGGGCAATCAGAGACCCGATTAGATCATTTTATATTACGGTTAATATAAGAATTCAGCGTAATTCTATCACATTTGTTCAACTTACGTCGCTCCTATTTCAGATAGCGTACTCGCCTAGGCGGCACCTTAAAGCGCGTGGAAGGGCGAGTAAAATGCACTACTAAACTACTATGATAGGGCAATCAGAGACCCGATTAGGTCATTTTATATTTTGGTTAATATAAGAATTCAGCGAAATTCTATCACATTGGTTCAATTTACGTCGCTCCTATTACAGATAGCTTATTCTGCTCAGCGGCATCTCAAAGCGCATGAAGTGACGAGTGCAATGCACTATTAAACCTCTAGGGTAAGGCAAGCAGAGGCCCGATTAGATCATTTCATATTATGGTTAATTTAAGAATTCAGCAAAATTCTATCACATTTGTTCAATTTACGTCGTTCCTATTTCAGATAGCGTACTGGCCTAGGCGGCATCTTAAAGCGCGTGGAATGGCGAGTAAAATGCACTATTAAACTTCTATGATAGGGCAATCAGAGACCCGATTAGATCATTTAATATTTTGGTTAATATAAGAATTCAGCGTAATGCTATCACATTTGTTCAATTTACGTCGTTCCTATTTCAGATAGCGTCCTGGGCTAAGCGGCATCTAATGGCGCATGAAATGGCGAGTATAATGCACTATTAAACTTCTAGGATAAGGCAAACAGAGACCCGATTAGATCATTTTATGTTACGGTTAATATAAGAATTCAGCGAAATTCTATCACATTTGTTCAATTTACGTCGCTCCTATTTCAGATAGCGTATTCGGGTAAGCTGCATCTCAAAGCGCAAGACATGGCGAGTAAAATGCACTACTAAACTTCTAGGGTAGGGCAAACAAAGACCCGATTAAATCATTTTATATTACGGTTAATTTAAGAATTCAGCGAAATTCTATCACATTTGTTCAATTTACGTCGCTCCTATTTCAGATAGCGTACTGGCCTAGGCGGTATCTTAAAGCGCGTGGAATGGCGAGTAAAATGAACTATTAAACTTCTAGGGTTGGTCGAAGAAAGACCCGATTAGATCATTTTACATTAAGGTAAATATAAGATTTCAGGGACATTCTATCACATTTGTTTAATTTACGTCGCTGCTATTTCAGATAGCGTATTGGGCTAAGCGGCATCTCAAAGCGCATGAAATGGCGAATAAAATGCACTATTAAACTTCTAGGCGAGGGCGAACAGAGACCCGATTAGATCATTTTACATTTTGGTTAATAAAAGAATTCAGCGAAATTCTATCACATTTGCTCAATTTACGTCGCTCCTATTACAGATAGCTTATTGTGCTTAGCGGCATCTCAAAACGCATGAAGTGACGAGTGAAATGCACTATTAAACTTCTAGGGTAGGGCAAACAGAGACCCGATTAGATCATTTTATATTATGGTTAATTTAAGAATTCAGCAAAATTCTATCACATATGTTCAATTTACGTCGCTCCTATTTCAGATAGCGTACTGGGCTAGGCGGCATCCTAAAGCGCGCGGAATGGCGAGTAAAATGCACTATTAAACTTCTATGCTAGGGCAATCAGAGACCCGATTAGATCATTTTATATTTTGTTTAATATAAGATTTCAGGGAAATTCTATCACATTTGTTCAATTTACGTCGCTCCTATTTCAGATAGCGTACTGGGCTAGGCGGCATGTTAAAGCGCGTGGAAAGGCGAGTAAAATGCACTATTAAACTTCTATGATAGGGCAATCAGAGACCCGATTAGATCATTTTATATTACGGTTAATATAAGAATTCAGCGTAATTCTATCACATTTGTTCAACTTACGTCGCTCCTATTTCAGATAGCGTACTGGGCTAGGTGGCATCTTAAAGCGCGTGGAATGGCGGGTAAAATGCACTACTAACCTACTATGATAGGGCAATCAGAGACCCGATCAGGTCATTTTATATTTTGGTTAATATACGAATTCAGCGAAATTCTATCACATTTGTTCAATTTACGTCGCTCCTATTACAGATAGCTTATTGTGCTTAGCGGCATCTCAAAGCGCATGAAGTGACGAGTGAAATGCACTATTAAACTTCTAGGCTAGGGCGAACAGAGACCCGATTAGATCATTTTACATTATGGTTAATAAAAGAATTCAGCGAAATTCTATCACATTTGTTCAACTTACGTCGCTCCTATTGCAGATTGCGTATTGGGCTAAGTGGCATCTCAAGGCGCATGAAATGGCGAATAAAATGCACTATTAAACTTCTAGGCGATGGCGAACAGAGACCCGATTAGATCAGTTTACATTTTGCTTAATAAAAGAATTCAGCGAAATTCTATCACATTTGCTCAATTTACGTCGCTCCTATTACAGATAGCTTATTGTGCTTAGCGGCATCTCAAAGCGCATGAAATGACGAGTGAAATGCACTATTAAACTTCTAGGGTAGAGCAAACAGAGACCCGATTAGATCATTTTCTATTATGGTTAATTTAAGAATTCAGCAAAATTCTATCACATTTGTTCAATTTACGTCGCTCCTATTTCAGATAGCGTACTGGGCTAGGCGGCATCCTAAAGCGCATGGAAAGGCGAGTAAAATGCACTATTAAACTTCTATGATAGGGCAATCAGAGACCCGATTAGATCATTTAATATTTTGGTTAATATAAGAATTCAGCGTAATGCTATCACATTTGTTCAATTTACGTCGCTCCTATTACAGACAGCTTATTGGGCTTAGCGGCATCTCAAAGCGCATGAAATGACGAGTGAAATGCACTATTAAACTTCTAGGGTAGGGCAAACAGAGACCCGATTAGATCATTTTATATTATGGTTAATTTAAGAATTCAGCAAAATTCTATCACATTTGTTCAAGTTACGTCGCTCCTCTTTCAGATAGCGTACTGGGCTAGGCGGCATCTTAAAGCGCGTGGAATGGCGAGTAAAATGAACTACTAAACTTCTATGATAGGGCAATCAGGCACTCGATTAGATCATTTTATATTTTGTTTAATATAAGATTTCAGGGAAATTCTATCTCATTTGTTCAATTTACGTCGCTCCTATTTCAGATAGCGTACTGGGCTAGGCGGCATCTTAAAGCGCGTGGAATGGCGAGTATAATGCACTATTAAACTTCTAGGGTAAGGCAAACAGAGACCCGATTAGATCATTTTATGTTATGGTTAATATAAGAATTCAGCGTAATTCTATCCCATTTGTTCAAGTTACGTCGCCCCTATTTCAGATAGCGTACTGGGCTAGGCGGCATCTTAAAGCGCGTGGAATGGCGAGTAAAATGAACTACTAAACTTCTATGATAGGGCAATCAGGCACTCGATTAGATCATTTTATATTTTGTTTAATATAAGATTTCAGGGAAATTCTATCTCATTTGATCAATTTACGTCGCTCCTATTTCAGATAGCGTATTGGGCTAAGCGGCATCTCAAAGCGCATGAAATGGCGAGGAAAATGCACTATTAAACTTCTAGGGTAAGGCAAACAGAGACCCGATTAGATCATTTTATATTACGGTTAATATAAGAATTCAGAGTAATTCTATCACATTTGTTCAATTTACGTCGCCCCTATTTCAGATAGCGTATTGGGCTAAGCGGCATCTCAAAGCGCATGAAATGGCGAGTCAAATGCACTGTTAAACTTCTATGATAGGGAAATCAGAGACCCGATTAGATTATTTTATATTTTGGTTAATATAATAATTCAGCGAAATTCTAACACATTTGTTCCATTTACGTCGCTCCTATTTCAGATAGCGTACTGGGCTAGGCGGCATCTTAAAGCGCGTGGAAGGGCGAGTAAAATGCACTACTAAACTTCTATGATAGGGCAATCAGAGACCCGATTAGATCATTTTATATTTTGGTTAATATAAGAATTCAGCGAAATTCTCTCACATTTGTTCAATTTACGTAGCTGATATTTCAGATAGCGTATTGGACTAAGCGGCATCTCAAAGCGCAAGAAATGTCGAGTAAAATGAACTATTAAACTTCTAGGGTAGTGCAAACAGAGACCCGATAAGATCATTTTATATTATGGTTAATTTAAGAATTCAGCGAAATTCTCTCAGATTTGTTCAATTTACGTCGCTGATATTTCAGATAGCGTATTGGGCTAAGCGGCATCTCAAAGCGCGAGAAATGGCGAGTAAAATGCACTATTAAACTTCTAGGGTAGGGCAAACAGAGACCCGATTAGATCATTTTATATTATGGTTAATATAAGAATTCAGCGTAATTCTATCACATTTGTTCAAGATACGTCGCTCCTATTTCAGATAGCGTATTGGGCTAAGCGGCATCTCAAAGCGCATGAAATGGCGAATAAAATGAGCTATTAAACTTCTAGGCTAGGGCGAACAGAGACCCGATTAGATCATTTTACATTATGGTTAATAAAAGAATTCAGCGAAATTCTATCACATTTGTTCAACTTACGTCGCTCCTATTGCAGATAGCGTATTGGGCTAAGTGGCATCTCAAAGCGCATGAAATGGCGAGTAAAATGCACTATTAAACTTCTATGATAGGGCAATCAGAGACCCGATTAGATCATTTTATATTTTGTTTAATAAAAGAAATCAGGGAAATTCTATCACATTTGTTCAACTTACGTCGCTGATATTTCAGATAGCGTATTGGGCTATGCGGCATCGCAAAGCGCAAGAAATGGCGAGTAAAATGCACTCTTAAACTTCTATGACAGGGCAATCAGAGACCCGATTAGATCATTTTACATTTTGTTTAATATAAGATTTCAGGGACATTCTATCAGATTTGTTTAATTTACGTCGCTGCTATTTCAGATAGCGTATTGGGCTAAGCGGCATCTCAAAGCGCATGAAATGGCGAATAAAATGCACTATTAAACTTCTAGGCGATGGCGAACAGAGACCCGATTAGATCATTTTATATTATGGTTAATTTAAGAATTCAGCAAAATTCTATCACATTTGTTCAATTTACGTCGTTCCTATTTCAGATAGCGTCCTGGGCTAAGCGGCATCTAATAGCGCATGAAATGGCGAGTATAATGCACTATTAAACTTCTAGGATAAGGCAAACAGAGACCCGATTAGATCATTTTATGTTATGGTTAATATAAGAATTCAGCGTAATTCTATCCCATTTGTTCAAGTTACGTCGCCCCTATTTCAGATAGCGTACTGGGCTAGGCGGCATCTTAAAGCGCGTGGAATGGCGAGTAAAATGAACTACTAAACTTCTATGATAGGGCAATCAGGCACTCGATTAGATCATTTTATATTTTGTTTAATATAAGATTTCAGGGAAATTCTATCTCATTTGATCAATTTACGTCGCTCCTATTTCAGATAGCGTATTGGGCTAAGCGGCATCTCAAAGCGCATGAAATGGCGAGGAAAATGCACTATTAAACTTCTAGGGTAAGGCAAACAGAGACCCGATTAGATCATTTTATATTACGGTTAATATAAGAATTCAGAGTATTTCTATCACATTTGTTCAATTTACGTCGCCCCTATTTCAGATAGCGTATTGGGCTAAGCGGCATCTCAACGCGCATGAAATGGCGAGTCAAATGCACTGTTAAACTTCTATGATAGGGAAATCAGAGACCCGATTAGATTATTTTATATTTTGGTTAATATAATAATTCAGCGAAATTCTAACACATTTGTTCCATTTACGTCGCTCCTATTTCAGATAGCGTACTGGGCTAGGCGGCATCTTAAAGCGCGTGGAAGGGCGAGTAAAATGCACTACTAAACTTCTATGATAGGGCAATCAGAGACCCGATTAGATCATTTTATATTTTGGTTAATATAAGAATTCAGCGAAATTCTCTCACATTTGTTCAATTTACGTAGCTGATATTTCAGATAGCGTATTGGACTAAGCGGCATCTCAAAGCGCAAGAAATGTCGAGTAAAATGAACTATTAAACTTCTAGGGTAGTGCAAACAGAGACCCGATAAGATCATTTTATATTATGGTTAATTTAAGAATTCAGCGAAATTCTCTCAGATTTGTTCAATTTACGTCGCTGATATTTCAGATAGCGTATTGGGCTAAGCGGCATCTCAAAGCGCGAGAAATGGCGAGTAAAATGCACTATTAAACTTCTAGGGTAGGGCAAACAGAGACCCGATTAGATCATTTTATATTATGGTTAATATAAGAATTCAGCGTAATTCTATCACATTTGTTCAAGTTACGTCGCTCCTATTTCAGATAGCGTACTGGGCTAGGCGGCATCTTAAAGCGCGTGGAATGGCGAGTAAAATGCACTATTAAACTTCTATGATAGGGCAATCAGAGACCCGATTAGATCATTTTATATTTTGTTTAATATAAGATTTCAGCAAAATTCTATCACATTTGTTCAATTTACGTCGCTCCTATTTCAGATAGCGTACTGTGCTAGGCGGCATCCTAAAGCGCGCGGAATGGCGAGTAAAATGCACTATTAAACTTCTATGCTAGGGCAATCAGAGACCCGATTAGATCATTTTATATTTTGTTAAATATAAGATTTCAGGGAAATTCTATCACATTTGTTCAATTTACGTCGCTCCTATTTCAGATAGCGTACTGGGCTAGGCGGCATCTTAAAGCGCGTGGAAAGGCGAGTAAAATGCACTATTAAACTTCTATGATAGGGCAATCAGAGACCCGATTAGATCATTTAATATTTTGGTTAATATAAGAATTCAGCGTAATGCTATCACATTTGTTCAATTTACGTCGTTCCTATTTCAGATAGCGTCCTGGGCTAAGCGGCATCTAATAGCGCATGAAATGGCGAGTATAATGCACTATTAAACTTCTAGGATAAGGCAAACAGAGACCCGATTAGATCATTTTATGTTATGGTTAATATAAGAATTCAGCGTAATTCTATCCCATTTGTTCAAATTACGTCGCTCCTATTTCAGATAGCGTACTGGGCTAGGCGGCATCTTAAAGCGCGTGGAATGGCGAGTAAAATGAACTACTAAACTTCTATGATAGGGCAATCAGGCACTCGATTAGATCATTTTATATTTTGTTTAATATAAGATTTCAGGGAAATTCTATCTCATTTGTTCAATTTACGTCGCTCCTATTTCAGATACCGTACTGGGCTAGGCGGCATCTTAAAACGCGTGGAATGGCGAGTAAAATGCACTATTAAACTTCAAGGGTAGGGCAAACGGAGACCCGATTAGATCATTTTATATTATGGTTAATTTAAGAATTCAGAAAAATTCTATCACGTTTGTTCAATTTACGTCGTTCCTATTTCAGATAGCGTATTGGGCTATGCGGCATCTAAAAGCGCATGAAATGACGAGTAAAATGCACTGTTAAACTTCTAGGGTAGGGCAAACAGAGACCCGATTAGATCATTTTATATTACGGTTAATATAAGAATTCAGGGAAATTCTATCACATTTGTTCAACTTACGTCGCTGATATTTCAGATAGCGTATTGGGCTATGCGGCATCGCAAAGCGCAAGAAATGGCGAGTAAAATGCACTCTTAAACTTCTATGATAGGGCAATCAGAGACCCGATTAGATCACTTTACATTTTGTTTAATATAAGATTTCAGGGACATTCTATCACATTTGTTTAATTTACGTCGCTGCTATTTCAGATAGCGTATTGGGCTAAGCGGCATCTCAAAGCGCATGAAATGGCGAATAAAATGCACTATTAAACTTCTAGGCGATGGCGAACAGAGACCCGATTAGATCAGTTTACATTTTGCTTAATAAAAGAATTCAGCGAAATTCTATCACATTTGCTCAATTTACGTCGCTCCTATTACAGATAGCTTATTGTGCTTAGCGGCATCTCAAAGCGCATGAAGTGACGAGTGAAATGCACTATTAAACTTCTAGGGTAGAGCAAACAGAGACCCGATTAGATCATTTTATATTATGGTTAATTTAAGAATTCAGCAAAATTCTATCACATTTGTTCAATTTACGTCGCTCCTATTTCAGATAGCGTACTGGGCTAGGCGGCATCCTAAAGCGCGTGGAAAGGCGAGTAAAATGCACTATTAAACTTCTATGATAGGGCAATCAGAGACCCGATTAGATCATTTTATATTACGGTTAATATAAGAATTCAGCGTAATTCTATCACATTTGTTCAACTTACGTCGCTCCTATTTCAGATAGCGTACAGGGCTAGGCGGCATCTTAAAGCGCGTGGAAGGGTGAGTAAAATGCACTACTAATCTTCCATGATAGGGCAATCAGAGACCCGATTAGATCATTTTATATTTTGTTTTATATAAGATTTCAGGGAAATTCTGTCACATTTGTTCAACTTACGTCGCTCCTATTTCAGATAGCTTATTGGGCTTAGCGGCATCTCAAAGTGCATGAAATGGCGAGTAAAATGCACTATTAAACTTCTAGGGTAGGGCAAACAGAGACCCGATTAGATCATTTTATATAATGGTTAATTTAAGATTTCAGGGAAATTCTGTCACATTTGTTCAATTTACGTCGCTCCTATTTCAGATAGCTTATTGGGCTTAGCGGCATCTCAAAGTGCATGAAATGGCGAGTAAAATGCACTATCAAACTTCTAGGGTAGGGCAAACAGAGGCCCGATTAGATCATTTTATATTATGGTTAATTTAAGAATTCACCGAAATTCTATCACATTTGTTCAATTTACGTCGGTCCTATTACAGATAGCTTATTGTGCTTAGCGGCATCTCAAAGCGCATGAAGTGAAGAGTGAAATGCACTATTAAACTTCTAGGGTTGGTCGAAGAAAGACCCGATTAGATCATTTTACATTAAGGTTAATGTAAGAATTCTGGGAAATTCTATCACATTTGTTCAATTTACGTCGCTCCTATTTCAGATAGCGTATTGGGCTAAGCGGCATCTCAAAGCGCATGAAATGGCGAATAAAATGAGCTATTCAACTTCTAGCCTAGGGCGAACAGAGACCGGATTAGATCACTTTACATTATGGTTAATAAAAGAATTCAGCGAAATTCTATCACATTTGTTCAACTTACGTCGCTCCTATTTCAGTTAGCGTATTCGGCTAAGCGGCATCTCAAAGAGCATGAAATGGCGAATAAAATGCACTAGTAAACTTCTAGGCTAGGGCGAACAGAGACCCGATTAGATCATTTTACATTATGGTTAATAAAAGAATTCAGCGAAATTCTATCACATTTGTTCAACTTACGTCGCTGATATTTCAGATAGCGTACTGGGCTAGGCGGCATCTTAAAGCGCGTGGAAGGGTGAGTAAAATGCACTACTAATCTTCCATGATAGGGAAATCAGAGACCTGATTAGATCATTTTATATTTTGTTTTATATAAGATTTCAGGGAAAGTCTATCACATTTGTTCAATTTACGTCGCTCCTATTTCAGATAGCATATTGGGCTAAGCGGCACCTCAAAGCGCATGAAATGGCGAGTGAAATGCAATATTAAACATCTAGGGTAGGGCAAACAGAGACCCGATTAGATCATTTTATATTATGGTCAATTTAAGAATTCAGCATAATTCTTTCTCATTTCTTCAATTTACGTCGCTCCTATTTCAGATAGCGTACTGGCCTAGGAGGTATCTTAAAGCGCGTGGAATGGCGAGTAAAATGCACTATTAAACTTCTAGGGTTGGTCGAAGAAAGACCCGATTAAATCATTTTATATTACGGTTAATTTAAGAATTCAGCGAAATTCTATCACATTTGTTCAATTTACGTCGCTCCTATTTCAGATAGCGTACTGGGCTAGGCGGCATCCTAAAGCACGCGGAATGGCGAGTAAAATGCACTATTAAACTTCTATGCTAGGGCAATCAGAGACCCGATTAGATCATTTTATATTTTGTTTAATATAAGATTTCAGGGAAATTCTATCACATTTGTTCAACTTACGTCGCTCCTATTTCAGATAGCGTACTGGGCTAGGTGGCATCTTAAAGCGCGTGGAATGGCGGGTAAAATGCACTACTAACCTACTATGATAGGGCTATCAGAGACCCGATCAGGTCATTTTATATTTTGGTTAATATACGAATTCAGCGAAATTCTATCACATTTGTTCAATTTACGTCGCTCCTATTACAGATAGCTTATTGTGCTTAGCGGCATCTCAAAGCGCATGAGGTGACGAGTGAAATGCACTATTAAACTTCTAGGCTAGGGCGAACAGAGACCCGATTAGATCATTTTACATTATGGTTAATAAAAGAATTCAGCGAAATTCTATCACATTTGTTCAACTTACGTCGCTCCTATTGCAGATAGCGTATTGGGCTAAGTGGCATCTCAAAGCGCATGAAATGGCGAATAAAATGCACTATTAAACTTCTAGGCGATGGCGAACAGAGACCCGATTAGATCAGTTTACATTTTGCTTAATAAAAGAATTCAGCGAAATTCTATCACATTTGCTCAATTTACGTCGCTCCTATTACAGATAGCTTATTGTGCTTAGCGGCATCTCAAAGCGCATGAAGTGACGAGTGAAATGCACTATTAAACTTCTAGGGTAGAGCAAACAGAGACCCGATTAGATCATTTTATATTATGGTTAATTTAAGAATTCAGCAAAATTCTATCACATTTGTTCAATTTACGTCGCTCCTATTTCAGATAGCGTACTGGGCTGGGCGGCATCCTAAAGCGCGTGGAAAGGCGAGTAAAATGCACTATTAAACTTCTATGATAGGGCAATCAGAGACCCGATTAGATCATTTAATATTTTGGTTAATATAAGAATTCAGCGTAATGCTATCACATTTGTTCAATTTACGTCGCTCCTATTACAGACAGCTTATTGGGCTTAGCGGCATCTCAAAGCGCATGAAATGACGAGTGAAATGCACTATTAAACTTCTAGGGTAGGGCAAACAGAGACCCGATTAGATCATTTTATATTATGGTTAATTTAAGAATTCAGCGAAATTCTCTCAGATTTGTTCAATTTACGTCGCTGATATTTAAGATAGCGTATTGGGCTAAGCGGCATCTCAAAGCGCGAGAAATGGCGAGTAAAATGCACTATTAAACTTCTAGGGTAGGGCAAACAGAGACCCGATTAGATCATTTTATATTATGGTTAATATAAGAATTCAGCGTAATTCTATCACATTTGTTCAAGTTACGTCGCTCCTATTTCAGATAGCGTACTGGGCTAGGCGGCATCTTAAAGCGCGTGGAATGGCGAGTAAAATGCACTATTATACTTCTATGATAGGGCAATCAGAGACCCGATTAGATCATTTTATATTTTGTTTAATATAAGATTTCAGGGAAATTCTATCACATTTGTTCAATTACGTCGCTCCTATTTCAGATAGCGTACTGGGCTAGGCGGCATCTTAAAGCGCGTGGAAAGGCGAGTAAAATGCACTATTAAACTTCTATGATAGGGCAATCAGAGACCCGATTAGATCATTTAATATTTTGTTAATATAAGAATTCAGCGTAATGCTATCACATTTGTTCAATTTACGTCGTTCCTATTTCAGATAGCGTCCTGGGCTAAGCGGCATCTAATAGCGCATGAAATGGCGAGTATAATGCACTATTAAACTTCTAGGATAAGGCAAACAGAGACCCGATTAGATCATTTTATTTTATGGTTAATATAAGAATTCAGCGTAATTCTATCCCATTTGTTCTAGTTACCTCGCTCCTATTTCAGATAGCGTACTGGGCTAGGCGGCATCTTAAAGCGCGTGGAATGGCGAGTAAAATGAACTACTAAACTTCTATGATAGGGCTATCAGAGACCCGATTAGATCATTTTATGTTTTGGTTAATATAAGAATTCAGCGAAATTCTATCACATTTGTTCAATTTACGTCGCTCCTATTTCAGATAGCGTACTGGGCTAAGCGGCATCTCAATGCGCATGAAATGGCGAGTAACATGCACTATTACACTTCTAGGATAAGGCAAACAGAGACCCGATTAGATCATTTTATATTACGGTTAATATAAGAATTCAGCGTAATTCTATCACATTTGTTCAACTTACGTCGCTCCTCTTTCAGATAGCGTACTGGGCTAGTCGGCATCTTAAAGCGCGTGGAATGGCGAGTAAAATGCACTATTAAACTTCTATGATAGGGCTATCAGAGACCCGATTAGTTCATTTTATGTTTTGGTTAATATAAGAATTCAGCGAAATTCTATCACATTTGTTCAATTTACGTCGCTCCTATTTCAGATAGCGTACTGGGCTAGGCGGCATCCTAAAGCGCGCGGAATGGCGAGTAAAATGCACTACTAAACTTCTATGCTAGGGCAATCAGAGACCCGATTAGATCATTTTATATTTTGTTTAATATAAGATTTCAGGGAAATTCTATCACATTTGTTCAATTTACGTCGCTCCTATTTCAGATAGCGTACTGGGCTAGGCGGCATCTTAAAGCGCGTGGAAAGGCGAGTAAAATGCACTATTAAACTCTATGATAGGGCAATCAGAGACCCGATTAGATCATTTTATATTACGGTTAATATAAGAAATCAGCGTAATTCTATCACATTTGTTCAACTTACGTCGCTCCTATTTCAGATAGCGTACAGGGCTAGGCGGCATCTTAAAGCGCGTGGAAGGGCGAGTAAAATGCACTACTAAACTTCTAGGGTAGGGCAAACAGAGACCCGATTAGATCATTTTATATTATGGTTAATTTAAGAATTCAGCAAAATTCTATCACATTTGTTCAATTTACGTCGCTCCTATTACAGATAGCGTACTGGGCTAGGCGGCATCTTAAAGCGCGTGGAATGGCGAGTAAAATGCACTATTAAACCTCTAGGGTAAGGCAAGCAGAGACCCGATTAGATCATTTCATATTATGGTTAATTTAAGAATTCAGCAAAATTCTATCACATTTGTTCAATTAACGTCGTTCCTATTTCAGATAGCGTACTGGCCTAGACGGCATCTTAAAGCGCGTGGAATGGCGAGTAAAATGCACTATTAAACTTCTATGATAGAGCAGTCAGAGACCCGATTAGATCATTTAATATTTTGGTTAATATAAGAATTCAGAGTAATGCTATCACATTTGTTCAATTTACGTCGCTCCTATTACAGGCAGCTTATTGGGCTTAGCGGCATCTCAAAGCGCATGAAATGACGAGTGAAATGCACTATTAAACTTCTAGGGTAGGACAAACAGAGACCCGATTAGATCATTTTATATTATGGTTAATTTAAGAATTCAGCAAAATTCTATCACATTTGTTCAATTTACGTCGTTCCTATTTCAGATAGCGTCCTGGGCTAAGCGGCATCTAATAGCGCATGAAATGGCGAGTATAATGCACTACTAAACTTCTAGGATAAGGCAAACAGAGACCCGATTAGATCATTTTATATTATGGTTAATATAAGAATTCAGCGTAATTCTACCACATTTGTTCAAGTTACGTCGCTCCTATTTCAGATAGCGTACTGGGCTAGGCGGCATCTTAAAGCGCGTGGAATGGCGAGTAAAATGCACTATTAAACTTCTATGATAGGGCAATCAGAGACCCGATTAGATCATTTTATATTTTGTTTAATATAAGATTTCAGGGAAATTCTGTCACATTTGTTCAATTTACGTCGCTCCTATTTCAAATAGCGTACTGGGCTAGGCGGCGTCTTAAAGCGCGTGGAAAGGCGAGTAAAATGCACTATTAAACTTCTATGATACGGCAATCAGAGACCCGATTAGATCATTTAATATTTTGGTGAATATAAGAATTCAGCGTAATTCTGTCACATTTCTTCAACTTACGTAGCTCCTATTTCAGATAGCGTACTGGGCTAGGCGGCATCTTAAAGCGCGTGGAATGGCGAGTAAAATGCACTATCAAACTTCTATGATAGGGCAATCAGAGACCCGATTAGATCATTTTGTATTTTGGTTAATATAAGAATTCAGCGAAATTCTATCACATTTGTTCAATTTACGTCGCTCCTATTTCAGATAGCGTATTGGGCTAAGCGGCATCTCAAAGCGCATGGATTGACGAGTGAAATGCTCTATTAAACTTCTGGGGTAGGGCGAACAGAAACCCGAATAGATCATTTTATATTACGGTTAATATAAGAATTCAGCGAAATTCTATCACATTTGTTCAATTTACGTCGCTCCTATTTCAGATAGCGTACTGGGCGAGGCGGCATCTTAAAGCGCGTGGAAAGGCGAGTAAAATGCACTATTAAACTTCTATGATAGGGCAATCAGAGACCCGATTAGATCATTTAATATTTTGGTTAATATAAGAATTCAGCGTAATGCTATCACATTTGTTCAATTTACGTCGCTCCTATTACAGACAGCTTATTGGGCTTAGCGGCATCTCAAAGCGCATGAAATGACGAGTGAAATGCACTATTAAACTTCTAGGGTAGGGCAAACAGAGACCCGATTAGATCATTTTATATTATGGTTAATTTAAGAATTCAGCAAAATTCTATCACATTTGTTCAATTTACGTCGTTCCTATTTCAGATAGCGTCCTGGGCTAAGCGGCATCTAATAGCGCATGAAATGGCGAGTATAATGCACTACTAAACTTCTAGGATAAGGCAAACAGAGACCCGATTAGATCATTTTATATTATGGTTAATATAAGAATTCAGCGTAATTCTACCACATTTGTTCAAGTTACGTCGCTCCTATTTCAGATAGCGTACTGGGCTAGGCGGCATCTTAAAGCGCGTGGAATGGCGAGTAAAATGCACTATTAAACTTCTATGATAGGGCAATCAGAGACCCGATTAGATCATTTTATATTTTGTTTAATATAAGATTTCAGGGAAATTCTGTCACATTTGTTCAATTTACGTCGCTCCTATTTCAAATAGCGTACTGGGCTAGGCGGCGTCTTAAAGCGCGTGGAAAGGCGAGTAAAATGCACTATTAAACTTCTATGATACGGCAATCAGAGACCCGATTAGATCATTTAATATTTTGGTGAATATAAGAATTCAGCGTAATTCTGTCACATTTCTTCAACTTACGTAGCTCCTATTTCAGATAGCGTACTGGGCTAGGCGGCATCTTAAAGCGCGTGGAATGGCGAGTAAAATGCACTATCAAACTTCTATGATAGGGCAATCAGAGACCCGATTAGATCATTTTGAATTTTGGTTAATATAAGAATTCAGCGAAATTCTATCACATTTGTTCAATTTACGTCGCTCCTATTTCAGATAGCGTATTGGGCTAAGCGGCATCACAATGCGCATGAAATGGCGAGTAACATGCACTATTACACTTCTAGGATAAGGCAAACAGAGACCCGATTAGATCATTTTATATTATGGTTAATATAAGAATTCAGCGTAATTCTACCACATTTGTTCAAGTTACGTCGCTCCTATTTCAGATAGCGTATTGGGCTAAGCGGCATCTCAATGCGCATGAAATGGCGAGTAACATGCACTATTACACTTCTAGGATAAGGCAAACAGAGACCCGATTAGATCATTTTATATTACGGTTAATATAAGAATTCAGCGTAATTCTATCACATTTGTTCAACTTACGTCGCTCTTCTTTCAGATAGCGTACTGGGCCAGGCGGCATCTTAAAGCGCGTGGAATGGCGAGTAAAATGCACTATTAAACTTCTATGATAGGGCTATCAGAGACCCGATGAGATCATTTTATGTTTTGGTTAATATAAGAATTCAGCGAAATTCTATCACATTTGTTCAATTTACGTCGCTCCTATTTCAGATAGCGTATTGGGGTAAGCTGCATCTCAAAGCGCAAGACATGGCGAGTAAAATGCACTATTAAACTTCTAGGGTAGGGCAATCAGAGACCCGATTAGATCATTTTGTATTTTGGTTAATATAAGAATTCAGCGAAATTCTATTACATTTGTTTAATTTACGTCGCTCCTGTTTCAGATAGCGTATTGGGCTAAGCGGCATCTCAAAGCGCATGAAATGCCGAGTAAAATGCACTATTATACTTCTAGTGTAGGGCAGTCAGAGACCCGATTAGATCATTTTATATTATGCTTAATTTAAGAATTCAGCAAAATTCTATCACATTTGTTCAATTTACGTAGTTCCTATTTCAGATAGCATACTGGGCTAGGCGGTATCTTAAAGCGCGCGGAATGGCGAGTAAAATGCACTATTAAGCTTCTATGATAGGGCAATCAGAGACCCGATTAGATCATTTTGTATTTTGGTTAATATAAGAATTCAGCGAAATTCTATCACATTTGTTCAATTTACGTCGCTCCTATTTCAGATAGCGTACTGGGCTAGGCGGTATCTTAAAGCGCGTAGAATGGCGAGTAAAATGCACTATTAAACTTCTATGATAGGGCAATCAGAGACCCGATTAGATCATTTTGTATTTTGGTTAATATAAGAATTCAGCGAAATTCTATCACATTTGTTCAATTTACGTCGCTCCTATTTCAGATAGCGTACTGGGCTAGGCGGCAACTTAAAGCGCGTGGAATGTCGAGTAAAATGCACTATCAAACTTCTATGATAGGGCAATCAGAGACCCGATTAGATCATTTTACATTAAGGTTAATATAAGAATTCAGCGTAATTCTGTCACATTTGTTCAACTTACGTAGCTCCTATTTCAGATAGCGTACTGGGCTAGGCGGCATCTTAAAGCGCGTAGAATGGTGAGTAAAATGCACTATTAAACTTCTATGATAGGGCAATCAGAGACCCGATTAGATCATTTTGTATTTTGGTTAATATAAGAATTCAGCGAAATTCTATCACATTTGTTCAATTTACGTCGCTCCTATTTCAGATAGCGTACTGGGCTAGGCGGCAACTTAAAGCGCGTGGAATGTCGAGTAAAATGCACTATCAAACTTCTATGATAGGGCAATCAGAGACCCGATTAGATCATTCTATATTTTGGTTAATATAAGAATTCAGCGAAATTCTATCACATTTATTCAATTTACGTCGCTCCTATTTCAGATAGCTTATTGAGCTAAGCGGCATCTCAAAGCGCATGAAATGAGGAGTGCAATGCACTATTAAACTTCTAGGGGAGGGCGAACAGAGACCCGATTAGATCATTTTACATTAAGGTTAATACAAGAATTCAGGGAAATTCTAACACATTTGTTCAATTTACGTCTCTCCTATTTCAGATAGCATATTGGGCTAGGCGGCATCTCAAAGCGCATGAAATGGCGAGTAAGATGTACTATTTAACTTCTAGGATAAGGCAAACAGAGAACCGATTAGATCATTTTATATTACGGATAATATAAGAATTCAGCGTAATTTGTTCAACTTACGCCGCACCTGCTTGAGATAGCGTACTGGGCTAGGCGGCATCTTAAAGCGCGTGGAAGGGTGAGTAAAATGCACTATTAAACTTCTAGGGTAGGGCAAACAGAGACCCGATTAG
>CAKAJE020000222.1:0-76313 GCA_916610135.2 Macropis europaea
CCCTGAATTCTTATATTAACCGTAATATAAAATGATCTAATCGGGTCTCTGTTTGCCTTACCCTAGAAGTTTAATAGTGCATTGTACTCGCCATTTCATGCGCTTCGAGATGCCGCGTAGCCCAATACGCTATCTGAAATGGGAGCGACGTAAATTGAACAAATGTGATAGAATTTCGCTGAATTCTTAAATTAACCATAATATAAAATGATCTAATCGAGTCTCTGTTCGCCCTACCCTAGAAGTTTAATAGTGCATTTCACTCGACATTTCATGCGCTTTGAGATGCCGCTTAGCCCAATAAGCTATCTGAAATAGGAGCGACGTAAATTGAACAAATGTGATAGAATTTCGCTGAATTCTTAAATTAACTATAATTAAAAATGATCTAATCGGGTCACCGATTGCCCTATGATAGAAGTTTAATAGTGCATTTTACTCGCCACTCCACGCGCTTTATGTTGCCGCCTAGCCCAGTACGCTATCTGAAATAGGAGCGACGAAAATTGAACGAATGTGATAGAATTTAGCTGGATTCTTAAATTAACCACAATATAAAATGATCTAATCGGGTCTCTGTTTGATCTACCCTAGAAGTTTAATTGTATATTTTACTCGCCAATACATGCGCTTTGAGATGCCGCATATCCCAGTACGCTATCTGAAATAGGAGCGACGTAAGTTGAACAAATGTGATAGAATTTCGCTGAATTCTTTTATTAACCATAATGTAAAATGATCTAATCGGGTCTCTGTTCGCCCTAGCCTAGAAGTTTAACAGTGCATTTTACTCGCCATGTCATGCGCTTTGAGATGCCGCTTAGCCCAATACGCTATCTGAAATAGGAGCGACGTAAATTGAACAAATGTGATAGAATTTCGCTGAATTCTTAAATTAACCATAACATAAAATGATCTAATCGGGTCTCTGCTTGCCCTACCCTAGAAGTTTAATAGTGCATTTTACTCCTAATTTCATGCGCTTTGAGAAGCCGCTTAGCCCAATACGCTATCTGAAATAGGAGCGACGTAAATTGAACAAATGTGATAGAATTTTGCTGAATTCTTAAATTAACCATAATATAAAATGATCTAACCGGGTCTCTGTTTGCCCTACCGTAGAAGTTTAATAGTGCATTTTACTCGCCATGTCATGCGCTTTGAAATGCCGCTTAGCCCAATACGCTATCTGAAATAGGAGCGACGTAAATTGAACATATGTGATAGAATTTCGCTGAATCCTTATATTAACCAAAATATAAAATGATCTAATCGGGTCTCTGATTGCCCTATCATAGAAGTTTAATAGTGCATTTTACTCGCCATTCCACGCGCTTTAAGATGACGCGTAGCCCAGTACGCTATCTGAAATAGGAGCGACGTAAATTGAACAAATGTGATAGAATGTCGCTGAATCCTTATATTAACCAAAATATAAAATGATCTAATCGGGTCTCTTATTGCCCTATCATAGAAGTTTCACAGGGTATTTTACTCGCCATTCCACGCGCTTTAAGATGCCGCCTAGCCCAGTACGCTATCTGAAATAGGAACGACGTAAATTGAACAAGTGTGATAGAATTTCGTTGAATTCTTAAATTAACCATAATATAAAATGATCAAATCGGGCCTCTGTCTGCCATACCCTAGAAGTTTAATAGTGCATTTTATTCGGCATTTCATGCGCTTTGAGATGCCGCTGAGCCCAATACGCTATCTGAAATATCAGCGACGTAAATTGAACAAATGTGATAGAATTTCGCTGAATTCTTATATTAACCTTAATGTAAAATGGTCTAATCGGGTCTCTGTTCGCCCTACCCTAGAAGTTTAATAGTGCATTTCTCTCGTCATTTCATGCGCTTTAAGATGCCGCTTAGCCCTGTAACCTATCTGAAATAGGAGCGATGTAAATTGAACAAATGTGATAGAATTACGCTTAATTCTTATATTAACCGTAATATAAAATGATCTAATCGGGTCTCTGTTTGCGTTATCCTAGAAGTTTAGCATTGCATTTTACTCGCCATTTCATGCGCTTTGAGATGCCGCTCATCCAAATACGCTATCTGAAATAGGAGCGACGTAAATTGAACAAATGTGATAGGGTTTCGCTGAATTCTTATATTAACCATAATATAAAATGATCTAATCGGGTCTCTGATTGCCCTATCATAGAAGTTTAATAGTGCATTTTACTCGCCATTTCATGCGCTTTGAGATGCCGCTTATCCCAATACGCTATCTGAAATAGGAGCGACGTAAGTTGAACAAATGTGATAGAATTTCGCTGAATTCTTTTATTAACCATAATGTAAAATGATCTAATCGGGTCTCTGTTCGCCCTAGCCTAGAAGTTTAACAGTGCATTTTACTCGCCATGTCATGCGCTTTGAGATGCCGCTTAGCCCAATACGCTATCTGAAATAGGAGCGACGTAAATTGAACAAATGTGATAGAATTTCGCTGAATTCTTAAATTAACCATAACATAAAATGATCTAATCGGGTCTCTGCTTGCCCTACCCTAGAAGTTTAATAGTGCATTTTACTCCTAATTTCATGCGCTTTGAGAAGCCGCTTAGCCCAATACGCTATCTGAAATAGGAGCGACGTAAATTGAACAAATGTGATAGAATTTTGCTGAATTCTTAAATTAACCATAATATAAAATCATCTAATCGGGTCTCTGTTTGCCCTACCGTAGAAGTTTAATAGTGCATTTTACTCGCCATGTCATGCGCTTTGAAATGCCGCTTAGCCCAATACGCTATCTGAAATAGGAGCGACGTAAATTGAACAAATGTGATAGAATTGCGCTGCATTATTATATTAACCTTAATGTAAAATGATCTAATCGATTCTCTGTGTGCCCTAGCCTAGAAGTTTAATAGTGCATTTTATCCGCCATTTCATACGCTTTGAGATGCCGCTTAGCCCAATACGCTATCTGAAATAGGAGCGACGTAAATTGAACGAATGTGATAGAATTTCGTTGAATTCTTATATTAACCAAAATATAAAATGATCTAGTCGGGTCTCTCATTGCCCGATCATAGAAGTTTAATAGTGCATTTTCCTCGCCATTCCACGAGCTTTAAGATGCCGCCTCGCCCAGTACGCTATCCGAAATAGTACCGACGTAAATTGAACAAATGTGATAGAATTTCGCTGAATTCTAATATTAACCAAAATATAAAATGATCTAATCGGGTCTCTGTTTGCCCTATCATAGAAGGCTAATAGTGCATTTTACTCGCTATTCCACGCGCTTTAAGATGCCGGCCAGGCCAGTAGGCTATCTGAAATAGGAGTGACGTAAATTGAACAAACGTGATAGGATGTCGCTGAATTCTTATATTAACCAAAATATAAAATGATCTAATCGGGTCTCTGATTGCCCTATCATAGAAGGCTAATAGTGCATTTTACTCGCTATTCCACGCGCTTTAAGATGCCGGCCAGGCCAGTAGGCTATCTGAAATAGGAGTGACGTAAATTGAACAAATGTGATAGAATTACTCTTAATTCTTTTATTAACCATAATGTAATATGATCTAATCGGGTCTCTGTTCGCCCTACCATAGAAGTCTAATGGTGCATTTCACTCGACATTTCACGCGCTTTGAGGTGCCGCCTAGCCCAGTACGCTATCTGAAATAGGAGGGACGTAAATTGAACTAATGTGATAGAATTTTGCTGAATTCTTAAATTAACCATAATATAAAATGATCTAATCGGGTCTCTGATTGCCGTATCATAGTAGTTTAATAGTGCATTTAATTCGCCATTCCACGCGCTTTAAGATGCCGGCTAGACCAGTACGCTATCTGAAATAGGAGCGACGTAAATTGAACAAATGTGATAGAAATACGCTGAATTCTTATACTAACCGTAATATAAAATGATCTAATCGGGTCTCTGTTTGCCTTACCCTAGAAGTTTAATAGTGCATTTCACTCGTCATTTCATGCGCTTTGAGATGCCGCTTAGCCCAATAAGCTATCTGAAATAGGAGCGACATAAATTGAACATATGTGATAGAATTTCTCTGAATTCTTATATTAACCAAAATATAAAAAGATCTAGTCGGGTCTCTCATTGCCCGATCATAGAAGTTTAATAGTGCATTTTCCTCGCCATTCCACGAGCTTTAAGATGCCGCCTAGCCCAGTACGCTATCCGAAATAGGACCGACGTAAATTGAACAAATGTGATAGAATTTCGCTGAATTCTTATATTAACCAAAATATAAAATGATCTAATCGGGTCTCTGTTTGCCCTACCCTAGAAGTTTATTAGTGCATTTTACTCGCCATTTCTTGCGCTTTGAGATGCCGCTTAGACCAATACGCTATCTGAAATAGGAGCGACGTAAATTGAACAAATGTGATAGAATTACGCTGAATTCTTATATTAACCTTAATGTAAAATGATCTAATCGGGTCTCTGTTCGCCCTACCCTAGAAGTTTAATAGTGCATTTCACTCGTCATTTCATGCGCTTTGAGATGCCGCTTAGCCCAATAAGCTATCTGAAATAGGAGCGACGTAAATTGAACGAATGTGATAGAATTTCGTTGAATTCTTATATTAACCAAAATATAAAATGATCTAGTCGAGTCTCTCATTGCCCGATCATAGAAGTTTAATAGTGCATTTTCCTCGTCATTCCACGCGCTTTAAAATCCGCCTAGCCCAGTACGCTATCTGAAATAGGACCGACGTAAATTGAACAAATGTGATAGAATTTCGCTGGATTCTTATATTAACCAAAATATAAAATGATCTAATCGTGTCTCCGTTTGCCCTACCCTAGAAGTTTAGTAGTGCATTTTACTCGCCCTTCCACGCGCTTTAAGATGCCGCCTAGCCCAATACGCTATCTGAAATAGGAGCGACGTAAATTGAACAAATGTGATAGAATTACGCTGAATTCTTATATTAACCGTAATATAAAATGATCTAATCGGGTCTCGGTTTGCCATACCCTAGAAGTTTAATAGTGCATTTTACTCGCCATTTCATGCGCTTTGAGATTCCGCTTAGCCCAATACGCTATCTGAAATAGGAGCGACGTAAATTGAACAAATGTGATAGAATTACGCTGAATTCTTATATTAACCGTAATATAAAATGATCTAATCGGGTCACTGTTTGCCGTACCCTAGAAGTTTAATAGTGCATTTCACTCGCCATTTCATACGCTTTGAGATGCCGCTTAGCCCAATACGCTATGTGAAATAGGAGCGACGTAAATTGAACAAATGTGATAGAATATCGCTGAATTCTTATATTAACCAAAATATAAAATGATCTAATCGGGTCTCTGTTCGCCCTACCCTAGAAGTTTAATAGTGAATTTTACTCGCCATTTCTTGCGCTTTGAGATGTCGCTTAGCCCAGTATGCTATATGAAATAGGAGCAATGTAAATTGAACAAATGTGATAGATTTTCGCTGAATTCTTTTATTAACCATGATGTAAAATGATCTAATCGGGTCTCTGTTCGCCCTAGCCTAGAAGTTTAGTAGTGCATTTTACTCGCCCTTCCACGCGCTTTAAGATGCCGGCTAGCCCAGTACGCTATCTGAAATAGGAACGACGTAAATTGAACAAATGTAATAGTATTTCCCTGAATTCTTATATTAACCTTAATGTAAAATGATCTAATCGGGTCTCTGTTCGCCCTACCCTAGAAGTTTAATAGTGCATTTTACTCGTCATTTCATGCGCTTTGAGATGCCGCTTATCCAAATACGCTATCTGAAATAGGAGCGACGTAAATTGAACAAATGTGATAGAATTACGCTGCATTCTTATACTAACCGTAATATAAAATGATCTAATCGGGTCTCTGTTTGCCTTACCCTAGAAGTTTAATAGTGCATTTCACTCGTCATTTCATGCGCTTGGAGATGCCGCTTAGCCCAATAAGCTATCTGAAATAGGAGCGACATAAATTGAACAAATGTGATAGAATTTCTCTGAATTCTTATATTAAACAAAATATAAAGTGATCTAGTCGGGTCTCTCATTGCCCGATCATAGAAGTTTAATAGTGCATTTTCCTCGCCAGTCCACGAGCTTTAAGATGCCGCCTAGCCCAGTACGCTATCCGAAATAGGACCGACGTAAATTGAACAAATGTGATAGAATTTCGCTGAATTCTTATATTAACCAAAATATAAAATGATCTAATCGGGTCTCTGTTTGCCCTACCCTTGAAGTTTATTAGTGCATTTTACTCGTCATTTCATGCGCTTTGAGATGCCGCTTAGCCCAATACGCTATATGAAATAGGAGCGATGTAAATTGAACAAATGTGATAGAATTTCCTTGAATTCTTAAATTAACCATAATATAAAATGATCTAATCGGGTTTCTGTTCGCCCTAGCCGAGAAGTTTAATAGTGCATTTTATTCGCCATTTCATGCGCTTTGAGATGCCGCTGAGCCCAATACGCTATCTGAAATAGGAGCGACGTAAATTGAACAAACGTGATAGGATTTCGCTGAATTCTTATATTAACCAAAATATAAAATGTTCTAATCGGGTCTCTGATTGCCCTATCATAGAAGGCTAATAGTGCATTTTACTCGCTATTCCACGCGCCTTAAGATGCAGGCTAGCCCAGTGGGCTATCTGAAATAGGAGTGACGTAAATTCAACAAATGTGATAGAATTACGCTGAATTCTTATATTAACCGTAATATAAAATGATCTAATCGGGTCTCTGTTTGCCTTATCCTAGAAGTTTAGTATTGCATTTTACTCGCCATTTCATGCGCTTTGAGATGCCGCTTATCCAAATACGCTATCTGAAATAGGAGCGACGTAAATTGAACAAATGTGATAGAATTTCGCTGAATTGTTTTATTAACCATAATGTAAAATGATCTAATCGGGTCTCTGTTCGCCCTAGCCTAGAAGTGTAGTAGTGCATTTTACTCGCCCTTCCACGCGCTTTAAGATGCCGGCTAGTCCAGTACGCTATCTGAAATAGGAACGACGTAAATTGAACAAATGTGATAGAATTTTGCTGAATTCTTAAATTAACCATAACATAAAATGATCTAATCGGTTCTCTATTTGCCCTACCCTAGAAGTTTAATAGTGCATTTTACTCGCCATTTGTTGCGCTTTGAGATGCCGCTTAGACCAATACGCTATCTGAAATAGGAGCGACGTAAATTGAACAAATGTGATAGAATTACGCTGAATTCTTATATTAACCTTAATGTAAAATGATCTAATCGGGTCTCTGTTCGCCCTACCCTAGAAGTTTAATAATGCATTTCACTCGTCATTTCATGCGCTTTGGGATGCCGCTTAGCCCAATAAGCTATCTGAAATAGGAGCGACGTAAATTGAACAAATGTGATAGAATTTCGTTGAATTCTTATATTAACCAAAATATAAAATGATCTAGTCTGGTCTCTCATTGCCCGATCATAGAAGTTTAATAGTGCATTTTCCTCGTCATTCCACGCGCTTTAAGATCCGCCTAGCCCAGTACGCTATCTGAAATAGGACCGACGTAAATTGAACAAATGTGATAGAATTTCGCTGAATTCTTATATTAACCAAAATATAAAATGATCTAATCGGTCTCTGTTTGCCTTACCATAGAAGTTTAATAGTGCATTTCACTCTCCATTGCATGCGCTTTGAGATGCCGCCTAGCCCAATACGCTATCTGCAATAGGAGCGACGTAAATTGAACAAATGTGATAGAATTTCGCTGAACTCTTACGTTAACCAAAATATAAAATGATCTGATCGGGTCGCTGTTTGCCCTACCCTAGAAGTTTATTAGTGCATTTTACTAGTCATTTCATGCGCTTTGAGATGCCGCTTGGCCTAATACGCTATCTGAAATAGGAGCGACGTAAATTGAACAAATGTGATAGAATTTCCCTGAAATCTTATATTAAACGAAATGTAAAATGATCTAATCGGGTCTCTGATTGCCCTATCATAGAAGTTTTATAGTGCATTTTACTCGCCATTCTACGCGCTTTAAGATGACGCCTAGCCCAGTACGCTATCTGAAATAGCAGCGACGTAAGTTGACCAAATGTGATAGAATTACGCTGAATTCTTATATTAACCGTAATATAAAATGATCTAATCGGGTCTCTGTTCGCCCTACCCTAGAAGTTTAATAATGCATTTCACTCGACATTTCATGCGCTTTGAGATGCCGCTTAGCCCAATACGCTATCTGCAATAGGAGCGACGTAAATTGAACAAATGTGATAGAATTTCGCTGGATTCTTATATTAACCAAAATATAAAATGATCTAATCGGGTCTCTGTTTGTCCTACCCTAGAAGTTTAATAGCGCATTTTACTCGTCATTTCATGCGCTTTGAGATGCCGCTTAGCCCAATACGCTATCTGAAATAGAAGCGATGTAAATTGAACGAATGTGATAGAATTTCCCTGGATTCTTACGTTAACCAAAATATAAAATGATCTGATCGGGTCGCTGTTTGCCCTACCCTAGCAGTTTATTAGTGCATTTTACTAGTCATTTCATGCGCTTTGAGATGCCGCTTGGCCTAATACGCTATCTGAAATAGGAGCGATGTAAATTGAACAAATGTGATAGAATTTCCCTGAAATCTTATATTAACGGTAATATAAAATGATCTAATCGGGTCTCTGTTTGCCTTATCCTAGAAGTGTAATAGTGCATTTTGCTCTCCATTTCATGCGCTTTGAGATGCCGCTTAGCCCAATACGCTATCTGAAATAGGAGCGACGTAAATTGAACAAATGTGATAGAATTTCGCTGAATTCTTATATTAACCTTAATGTAAAATGATCTAATCGGGTCTCTGTTCGCCCTACCCTAGAAGTTTAATAATGCATTTCACTCGTCATTTCATGCGCTTTGGGATGCCGCTTAGCCCAATAAGCTATCTGAAATAGGAGCGACGTAAATTGAACAAATGTGATAGAATTTCGTTGAATTCTTATATTAACCAAAATATAAAATGATCTAGTCTGGTCTCTCATTGCCCGATCATAGAAGTTTAATAGTGCATTTTCCTCGTCATTCCACGCGCTTTAAGATCCGCCTAGCCCAGTACGCTATCTGAAATAGGACCGACGTAAATTGAACAAATGTGATAGAATTTCGCTGAATTCTTATATTAACCAAAATATAAAATGATCTAATCGGTCTCTGTTTGCCTTACCATAGAAGTTTAATAGTGCATTTCACTCTCCATTGCATGCGCTTTGAGATGCCGCCTAGCCCAATACGCTATCTGCAATAGGAGCGACGTAAATTGAACAAATGTGATAGAATCTCGCTGAACTCTTACGTTAACCAAAATATAAAATGATCTGATCGGGTCGCTGTTTGCCCTACCCTAGAAGTTTATTAGTGCATTTTACTAGTCATTTCATGCGCTTTGAGATGCCGCTTGGCCTAATACGCTATCTGAAATAGGAGCGACGTAAATTGAACAAATGTGATAGAATTTCCCTGAAATCTTATATTAAACGAAATGTAAAATGATCTAATCGGGTCTCTGATTGCCCTATCATAGAAGTTTTATAGTGCATTTTACTCGCCATTCTACGCGCTTTAAGATGACGCCTAGCCCAGTACGCTATCTGAAATAGCAGCGACGTAAGTTGACCAAATGTGATAGAATTACGCTGAATTCTTATATTAACCGTAATATAAAATGATCTAATCGGGTCTCTGTTCGCCCTACCCTAGAAGTTTAATAATGCATTTCACTCGACATTTCATGCGCTTTGAGATGCCGCTTAGCCCAATACGCTATCTGCAATAGGAGCGACGTAAATTGAACAAATGTGATAGAATTTCGCTGGATTCTTATATTAACCAAAATATAAAATGATCTAATCGGGTCTCTGTTTGTCCTACCCTAGAAGTTTAATAGCGCATTTTACTCGTCATTTCATGCGCTTTGAGATGCCGCTTAGCCCAATACGCTATCTGAAATAGAAGCGATGTAAATTGAACGAATGTGATAGAATTTCCCTGGATTCTTACGTTAACCAAAATATAAAATGATCTGATCGGGTCGCTGTTTGCCCTACCCTAGCAGTTTATTAGTGCATTTTACTAGTCATTTCATGCGCTTTGAGATGCCGCTTGGCCTAATACGCTATCTGAAATAGGAGCGATGTAAATTGAACAAATGTGATAGAATTTCCCTGAAATCTTATATTAACGGTAATATAAAATGATCTAATCGGGTCTCTGTTTGCCTTATCCTAGAAGTGTAATAGTGCATTTTGCTCTCCATTTCATGCGCTTTGAGATGCCGCTTAGCCCAATACGCTATCTGAAATAGGAGCGACGTAAATTGAACAAATGTGATAGAATTTCGCTGAATTCTTAAATTAACCATAATATAAAATGATCTAATCGGTTCTCTGTTTGCCCTACCCTAGAAGTTTAATAGTTCATTTTACTCGCCATTTCTTGCGCTTTGAGATGCCGCTTAGACCAATACGCTATCTGAAATAGGACCGACGTAAACTGAACAAATGTGATAGAATTTTGCTGAATTCTTAAATTAACCATAATATAAAATGATCTAATCGGTTCTCTGTTTGCCCTACCCTAGAAGTTTAATGGTGCATTTTACACTCCATTTCATGCGCTTTGAGATGCCGCCTAGCACAATACGCTATCTGCAATAGGAGCGACGTAAATTGAACAAATGTGATAGAATTACGCTGAATTCTTATATTAACATTAATGTAAAATGATCTAATCGGGTCTCCGTTCGCCCAACCGTAGAAGTTTAATAGTACATTTCACGCGACATTTCATGCGCTTTGAGATGCCGCTGAGCCCAATACGCTATCTGAAATAGGAGCGACGTAAATTGAACAAATGTGATAGAATTTCGCTGGATTCTTAAATTAACCATAATATAAAATGATCTAATCGGTTGTCTGTTTGCCCTACCCTAGACGTTTAATAGTGCATTTTACTCGCCATTTCTTGCGCTTTTAGATGCCGCTTAGACCAATACGCTATCTGAAATAGGAGCGACGTAAATTTAACAAATGTGATAGAATTTCGCTGAATTCTTATATTAACCAAAATATAAAATGATCTAATCGGGTCTCTGATTGCCCTATCATAGAAGTTTAATTATGCTTTTTACTCGCCATTCCACGCGCTTTAAGATGACGCCTAGCCCAGTACGCTATCTGAAATAGGATCGACGTAAGTTGAACAAATGAGGTAGAATTTTGTTGAATTCTTAAATTAGCCATAATATAAAATGATCTAATCGGGTCACTGTTTGCCCTACCCTAGAAGTTTAATAGTGCATTTCACTCGCCATTTCATACGCTTTGAGATGCCGCTTAGCCCAATACGCTATGTGAAATAGCAGCGACGTAAATTGAACAAATGTGATAGAATTATGCTGAATTCTTAAATTAACCATAATATAAAATGATCTAATCGGGTCACTGTTTGCCCGACCCTAGAAGTTTAATAGTGCATTTCACACGCCATTTCATGCGCTTTGAGATGCCGCTTAGCCCAATACGCTATCTGAAATAGGAGCGACGTAAATTGAGCAAATGTGATAGAATTTCAATGAATTCTTATACTAACCTTAATGTAAAATGATCTAATCGTGTCTCTGTTCTCCCTACCCTAGAAGTTTAATTGTGCATTTCACTCGTCATTTCATGCGCTTTGTGATGCTGCTTAACCCAATACGCTATCTGCAATAGGAGCGACGTAATTTGAACAAATGTGATAGAATTTCGCTGAATTCTTAAATTAGCCATAATATAAAATGATCTCATCGGGTGACTGTTTGCCCAGCCTAGAAATTTAATAGTGCATTTCACTCGCCATTTCATGCGCTTTGAGATGCCGCTTAGCCCAAAACGCTATCTGAAATAGGAGCGACGTAAATTGAACAAATGTGATAGAATTTTGCTGAATTCTTAAATTTACCATAATATAAAATGATCTAATCGTGTCTCCGTTTGCCCTACCCTAGAAGTTTAGTAGTGCATTTTACTCGCCATTTCATGCGCTTTGAGATGCCGCTTAGCCCAATACGCTATCTGCAATAGGAGCGACGTAAATTGAACAAATGTGATAGAATTTCGCTGAATTCTTATATTAACCAAAATATAAAATGATCTAATCGGGTCTCTGTTTGTCCTAACCTAGAAGTTTAACAGCGCATTTTACTCGTCACTTCATGCGCTTTGAGATGCCGCTTAGCCCAATACGCTATCTGAAATAGGAGCGATGTAAATTGAACAAATGTGATAGAATTTCGCTGAATTCTTTTATTAACCATAATGTAAAATGATCTAATCGGGTCTCTGTTCGCCCTAGCCTAGAAGTTTAGTACTGCATTTTACTCGCCCTTCCACGCGCTTTAAGATGCCGGCTAGCCCAGTACGCTATCTGACATAGGAACGACGTAAATTGAACAAATGTGTTAGAATTTTGCTGAATTCTTATATTAACCTTAATGTAAAATGATCTAATCGGGTCTCTGTTCGCCCTACCCTAGAAGTTTAATAATGCATTTCACTCGTCATTTCATGCGCTTTGTGATGCTGCTTAACCCAATACGCTATCTGCAATAGGAGCGACGTAATTTGAACAAATGTGATAGAATTTCGCTGAATTCTTATATTAACCAAAATATAAAATGATCTAATCGGGTCTCTGTTTGCCCTACCCTAGAAGTTTATTAGTGCATTTTACTCGTCATTTCATGCGCTTTGAGATGCTGCTTAGACCAATACGCTATATGAAATAGGAGCGATGTAAATTGAACAAATGTGATAGAATTTCGCTGAATTCTTATATTAACCTTAATGTAAAATGATCTAATCGGGTCTCTGATCGCCCTACCCTAGAATTTTAATAGTGCATTTCACTCGTCATTTCATGTGCTTTGAGATGCCGCTTAGCCCAATAAGCTATCTGAAATAGCAGCGACGTAAATTGAACAAATGTGATAGAATGTCGTTGAATTCTTATATTAACCAAAATATAAAATGATCTAGTCGGGTCTCTCTTTGCCCGATCATAGAAGTTTAATAGTGCATTTTCCTCGTCATTTCATGCGCTTTAAGATCCGCCTAGCACAGTACGTTATCTGAAATAGGACCGACGTAAATTGAACAAATGTGATAGAATTTTGCAGAATTCTTAAATTAGCCATAATATAAAATGATCTCATCGGGTGACTGTTTGCCCTACCCTAGAAATTTAATAGTGCATTTCACTCGCCATTTCATGCGCTTTGAGATGCCGCTTAGCCCAATACGCTATCTGAAATAGGAGCGACGTAAATTGAACAAATGTGATAGAATTTTGCTGAATTCTTAAATTTACCATAATATAAAATGATCTAATCGTGTCTCCGTTTGCCCTACCCTAGAAGTTTAATAGTGCATTTTACTCGCCATTTCTTGCGCTTTGAGATGCCGCTTAGCCGAATACGCTATCTGAAATAGGAGCGACGTAAATTGAACAAATGTGATAGAATTTTGCTGAATTTTTAAATTAACCATAATGTAAAATGATCTAATCGGGTCTCTGTTTGCCTTATCATAGAAGTTTAATAGTGCATTTTACTCGCCATTTCTTGCGCTTTGAGATGCCGCTTAGCCCAATGCGCTATCTGCAATAGGAGCGACGTAAATTGAACACATGTGATAGAATTTCGCTGAATTCTTATGTTAACCAAAATATAAAATGATCTAATCGGGTCGCTATTAGCCCTACCCTAGAAGTTCATTAGTGCATTTTACTAGTCATTTCATGCGCTTTGAGATGCCGCTTGGCCTAATACGCTATCTGAAATAGAAGCGACGTAAATTGAACAAATGTGATAGAATTTCGCTGAATTCTTAAATTAACCAGAATATAAAATGATCTAATCGGGTCTCTGTTTGCCCTACCCTAGAAGTTTAGTAGTGCATTTTACTCGCCATTTCATGCGCTTTGAGATGCCGCTTAGCCCAATACGCTATCTGCAATAGGAGCGACGTAAATTGAACAAATGTGATAGAATTTCGCTGAATTCTTATATTAACCAAAATATAAAATGATCTAATCGGGTCTCTGTTTGTCCTAACCTAGAAGTTTAATAGCGCATTTTACTCGTCACTTCATGCGCTTTGAGATGCCGCTTAGCCCAATACGCTATCTGAAATAGGAGCGATGTAAATTGAACAAATGTGATAGAATTTCGCTGAATTCTTTTATTAACCATAATGTAAAATGATCTAATCGGGTATCTGTTCGCCCTAGCCTAGAAGTTTAGTACTGCATTTTACTCGCCCTTCCACGCGCTTTAAGATGCCGGCTAGCCCAGTACGCTATCTGACATAGGAACGACGTAAATTGAACAAATGTGATAGAATTTTGCTGAATTCTTATATTAACCTTAATGTAAAATGATCTAATCGGGTCTCTGTTCGCCCTACCCTAGAAGTTTAATAATGCATTTCACTCTACATTTCATGCGCTTTGAGATGCCGCTTAGCCCAATTCGCTATCTGCAACAGGAGCGACGTAAATTGAACAAATGTGATAGAATTTCCCTGAATTCTTATATTCACCAAAATATAAAATGTTCTAATCGGGTCTCTGTTTGCCCTACCCTAGAAGTTTAATAGTGCATTTTACTCGTCATTTCATGCGCTTTGAGATGCCGCTTATCCCAGTAGGCTATCTGAAATAGGAGCGACGTAAATTGAACAAATGTGATAGAATTACGCTGAATTCTTATACTAACCGTAATATAAAATGATCTAATCGGGTCTCTGTTTGCCTTATCCTAGAAGTTTAATAGTGCATTTCACTCGTCATTTCATGCGCTTTGAGATGCCGCTTAGCCCAATAAGCTATCTGAAATAGGAGCGACATAAATTGAACATATGTGATAGAATTTCTCTGAATTCTTATATTAACCAAAATATAAAATGATCTAGTCGTGTCTCTCATTGCCCGATCATAGAAGTTTAATAGTGCATTTTCCTCGCCATTCCATGAGCTTTAAGATGCCGCCTAGCCCAGTACGCTATCCGAAATAGGACCGACGTAAATTGAACAAATGTGATAGAATTTCGCTGAATTCTTATATTAACCAAAATATAAAATGATCTAATCGGGTCTCTGTTTGCCCTACCCTAGAAGTTTATTAGTGCATTTTACTCGTCATTTCATGCGCTTTGAGATGCCGCTTAGCCCAGTACGCTATATGAAATAGGAGCGATGTAAATTGAACAAATGTGATAGAATTTCGCTGAATTCTTTTATTAACCATAATGTAAAATGATCTAATCGCGTCTCTGTTCGCCCTAGCCTAGAAGTTTAGTAGTGCATTTTACTCGCCCTTCCACGCGCTTTAAGATGCCGGCTAGCCCAGTACGCTATCCGAAATAGGACCGACGTAAATTGAACAAATGTGATAGAATTTCGCTGAATTCTTATATTAACCAAAATATAAAATGATCTAATCGGGTCTCTGTTTGCCCTACCCTAGAAGTTTATTAGTGCATTTTACTCGCCATTTCTTGCGATCTGAGATGCCGCTTAGACCAATACGCTATCTGAAATAGGAACGACGTAAATTGAACAAATGTCATAGAATTTTGCTGAATTCTTATATTAACCTTAATGTAAAATGATCTAATCGGGTCTCTGTTCGCCCTACCCTAGAAGTTTAATAATGCATTTCACTCTACATTTCATGCGCTTTGAGATGCCGCTTAGCCCAATTCGCTATCTGCAATAGGAGCGACGTAAATTGAACAAATGTGATAGAATTTCCCTGAATTCTTATATTCACCAAAATATAAAATGATCTAATCGGGTCTCTGTTTGCCCTACCCTAGAAGTTTAATAGTGCATTTTACTCGTCATTTCATGCGCTTTGAGATGCCGCTTATCCCAGTAGGCTAGCTGAAATAGGAGCGATGTAAATTGATCAAATGTGATAGAATTACGCTGAATTCTTATACTAACCGTAATATAAAATGATCTAATCGGGTCTCTGTTTGCCTTACCCTAGAAGTTTAATAGTGCATTTCACTCGTCATTTCATGCGCTTTGAGATGCCGCTTAGCCCAATAAGCTATCTGAAATAGGCGCGACATAAATTGAACATATGTGATAGAATTTCTCTGAATTCTTATATTAACCAAAATATAAAATGATCTAGTCGGGTCTCTCATTGCCCGATCATAGAAGTTTAATAGTGCATTTTCCTCGCCATTCCATGAGCTTTAAGATGCCGCCTAGCCCAGTACGCTATCCGAAATAGGACCGACGTAAATTGAACAAATGTGATAGAATTTCGCTGAATTCTTATATTAACCAAAATATAAAATGATCTAATCGGGTCTCTGTTTGCCCTACCCTAGAAGTTTAATAGTGCATTTTACTCGCCATTTCTTGCGCTTGAGATGCCGCTTAGACCAATACGCTATCTGAAATAGGGAGCGACGTAAATTGAACAAATGTGATAGAATTACGCTGAATTCTTATATTAACCTTAATGTAAAATGATCTAATCGGGTCTCTGTTCGCCCTACCCTAGAAGTTTAATAGTGCATTTCACTCGTCATTTCATGCGCTTTGAGATGCCGCTTAGCCCAATAAGCTATCTGAAATAGGAGCGACGTAAATTGAACAAATGTGATAGAATTTTGCAGAATTCTTAAATTAGCCATAATATAAAATGATCTCATCGGGTGACTGTTTGCCCTACCCTAGAAATTTAATAGTGCATTTTACTCGCCATTTCTTGCGCTTTGAGATGCCGCTTAGACCAATACGCTATCTGAAATAGGAGCGACGTAAATTGAACAAATGTGATAGAATTACGCTGAATTCTTATATTAACCTTAATGTAAAATGATCTAATCGGGTCTCTGTTCGCCCTACCCCTAGAAGTTTAATAGTGCACTTCACTCGTCATTTCATGCGCTTTGAGATGCCGCTTAGCCCAATAAGCTATCTGAAATAGGAGCGACGTTAATTGAACAAATGTGATAGAATTTCGTTGAATTCTTATATTAACCAAAATATAAAATGATCTAGTCGGGTCTCTCATTGCCCGATCATAGAAGTTTAATAGTGCATTTTCCTCGTCATTCCACGCGGTTTAAGATCCGCCTAGCCTAGTACGCTATCTGAAATAGGAGCGACGTAAATTGAACAAATGTGATAGAATTTTACTGAATTCTTAAATTTACCATAATATAAAATGATCTAATCGGGTCTCCGTTTGCCCTGCCCTAGAAGTTTAATAGTGCATTTTACTCGCCATTTCTTGCGCTTTGTGATGCCGCTTAGCCGAATACGCTATCTGAAATAGGGAGCGACGTAAATTGAACAAATGTGATAGAATTTTGCTGAATTCTTAAATTAACCATAATATAAAATGATCTAATCGGGTCTCTGTTTGCCCTACCCTAGAAGTTTAATAGTGCATTTTGCTCGCCATTTCTTGTGCTTTGAGATGCCGCTTAGCCCAATACGCTATCTGAAATATGAGCGACGTAAATTTAGCAAATGTGATAGAATTTCGCTGAATTCTTAAATTAACCTTAATGTAAAATGATCTAATCGGGTCTCTGTTCGCCCTACCCTACAAGTTTAATAATGCATTTCACTCGACATTTCATGCGCTTTGAGATGCCGCTTAGCCCAATATGCCATCTGCAATAGGAGCGACGTAAATTGAACAAATGTGATATAATTTCGCTGAATTCTTAAATTAACCATAATATAAAATGATCTAATCGGGTTACTGTTTGCCCTACCCTAGAAGTTTAATAGTGCATTTAACTCACCATTTATTGCGCTTTGAGATGCCGCTTAGCCCAATACGCTATCTGAAATATCACCGACGTAAATTGAACAAATGTGACAGAATTTCGCTGAATTCTTATATTAACCTTAATGTAAAATGATCTAATCGCGTCTCTGTTCGCCCTATCCTAGGAAGTTTAATATTGCATTTCACTCGTCATTTCATGCGCTTTGAGATGCCGCTTAGCCCATTACGCTATCTGAAATAGGAGCGACGTAAATTGAACAAATGTGATAGAATCTTGCTGAATTCTTAAATTAACCATAACATGAAATGATCTAATCGGGTCTCTGTTTGCCCTACCCTAGAAGTTTAAGAGTGCATTTTACTCTCCATTTCATGCGCTTTGAGATGCCGCCTAGCCCAATACGCTATCTGCAATTGGAGCGACGTAAATTGAACAAATGTGATAGAATTTCGCTGAATTCTTATAATAAACAAAATATAAAATGATCTAATCGGGTCTCTGATTGCCCTATCATAGAAGTTTAGTAGTGCATTTTACTCGCCCTTCCACGCGCTTTAAGATGCCGCCTATCCCAGTACGCTATCTGAAATAGGAGCGACTGAAGTTGAACAAATGTGATAGAATTACACTGAATTCTTATATTAACCGTAATATAAAATGATCTAATCGGGTCTCTGTTTGCCTTACCCTAGAAGTTTAATAGTGCATTTTCTCGCCATTTCATGCGCTTTGAGATGCCGCTTAGCCCAATACGCTATCTGTAATAGGAGCGATGTAAATTGCACAAATGTGATAGAATTTCGCTGAATTCTTATATTAACCAAAATATAAAATGATCTAGTCGGGTCTCTCATTGCCAGATCATAGAAGTTTAATAGTGCATTTTCCTCGCCATTCCACGAGCTTTAAGATGCCGCCTCGCCCAGTACGCTATCCGAAATAGGACCGACGTAAATTGAACAAATGTGATAGAATTACGCTGCATTCTTATATTAACCAAAATATAAAATGATCTAATCGGGTCTCTGTTTGCCCTACCCTAGAAGTTTATTAGTGCATTTTACTCGTCATTTCATGCGCTTTGAGATGCCGCTTAGCCCAATACGCTATATGAAACAGGAGCGATGTAAATTGAACAAATGTGATAGAATTTTGCTGAATTCTTAAATTTACCATAATATAAAATGATCTGATCGGGTCTCCGTTTGCCCTACCCTAGAAGTTTAATAGTGCATTTTACTCGCCATTTCTTGCGCTTTGAGATGCCGCTTAGCCCATTACGCTATCTGAAATTTGAGCGACGTAAATTTAGCAAATGTGATAGAATTGCGCTGAATTCTTATATTAACATTAATGTAAAATGATCTAATCGGGTCTCCGTTCGCCTAACCGTAGAAGTTTAATAGTACATTTCACTCGACATTTCATGCGCTTTGAGATGCCGCTGAGCCCAATACGCTATCTGAAATAGGAGCGACGTAAATAGAACAAATGTGATAGAATTTCGCTGAATTCTTATATTAACCAAAATATAAAATGATCTAATCGGGTCTCTGTTTGCCTTACCCTAGAAGTTTAATAGTGCATTTTACTCTCCATTTCATGCGCTTTGAGATGCCGCCTAGCCCAATACGCTATCTGCAATTGGAGCGACGTAAATTGAACAAATGTGATAGAATTTCGCTGAATTCTTAAATTAACCATAATATAAAATGATCTAATCGGGTCTCTGTTCGCCCTACCCTAGAAGTTTAATAGTGAATTTTACTCGCCATTTCTTGCGCTTTGAGATGCCGCTTAGCCCTATACGCTATCTGAAATACGAGCCACGTGAATTGAACAAATGTGAATGAATTTCGCTGCATTCTTAAATTAACCATAATATAAAATGATCTAATCGGGGTCTCTGTTTGCCCTACCCTAGAAGTTTAATAGTGCATTTTACTCTCCATTTAATGCACTTTGAGATGCCGCTTAGCCCAATACGCTATCTGAAATAGGAGCGACGTAATTTGAACAAATGTGATAGAATTTCCCTGGATTCTTAAATAAACCATAATGTAAAATGATCTATTCGGTTCTCTGTTTGCCCTACCCTAGACGTTTAATAGTGCATTTTACTCGCCATTTCTTGCGCTTTGAGATGCCGCTTAGACCAATACGCTATCTGAAATAGGACCGACGTAAATTGAACAAATGTGATAGAATTTTGCTGAATTCTTAAATTAACCATAATATAAAATGATCTAATCGGTTCTCTGTTTGCCCTACCCTAGAAGTTTAATAGTGCATTTTACTCTCCATTTCATGCGCTTTGAGATGCCGCCTAGCCCAATACGCTATCTGCAATAGGAGCGACGTAAATTGAACGAATGTGATAGAATTACGCTGAATTCTTATATTAACATTAATGTAAAATGATCTAATCGGGTCTCCGTTCGCCCAACCGTTGAAGTTTAATAGAACATTTCACTCGACATTTCGTGCGCTTTGAGATGCCGCTGAGCCCAATACGCTATCTGAAATAGGAGCGACGTAAATTGAACAAATGTGATATAATTTCGCTGAATTCTTATATTAACCAAAATATAAAATGATCTAATCGGGTCTCTGTTTGCCCTACCCTAGAAGTTTAATAGTGCGTTTTACTCGTCATTTCATGCGCTTTGAGATGCCGCTTATCCCAGTAGGCTATCTGAAATAGGAGCGACGTAAATTGAACAAATGTGATAGAATATCTCTGAATTCTTATATTAACCAAAATATAAAATGATCTAGTCGGGTCTCTCATTGCCCGATAATAGAAGATTAATAGTGCATTTTCCTCGCCATTCCACGAGCTTTGAGATGCCGCCTAGTCCAGTACGCTATCCGAAATAGGACCGACGTAAATTGAACAAATGTGACAGAATTTCCCTGAATTCTTATATTAACATTAATGTAAAGTGATCTAATCGGGTCTCCGTTCGCCCAACCGTAGAAGATTAATAGTACATTTCACTCGACATTTCATGCGCTTTGAGATGCCGCTGAGCCCAATACGCTATCTGAAATAGGAGCGACGTAAATTGAACAAATGTGATAGAATTTTGCTGAATTCTTAAATTTACCATAATATAAAATGATCTAATCGTGTCTCCGTTTGCCCTACCCTAGAAGTTTAATAGTGCATTTTACTCGCCATTTCTTGCGCTTTGAGATGCCGCTTAGCCGAATACGCTATCTGAAATAGGAGCGACGTAAATTGAACAAATGTGATAGAATTTTGCTGAATTTTTAAATTAACCATAATGTAAAATGATCTAATCGGGTCTCTGTTTGCCTTATCATAGAAGTTTAATAGTGCATTTTACTCGCCATTTCTTGCGCTTTGAGATGCCGCTTAGCCCCAATGCGCTATCTGCAATAGGAGCGACGTAAATTGAACACATGTGATAGAATTTCGCTGAATTCTTATGTTAACCAAAATATAAAATGATCTAATCGGGTCGCTATTAGCCCTACCCTAGAAGTTCATTAGTGCATTTTACTAGTCATTTCATGCGCTTTGAGATGCCGCTTGGCCTAATACGCTATCTGAAATAGAAGCGACGTAAATTGAACAAATGTGATAGAATTTCGCTGAATTCTTAAATTAACCAGAATATAAAATGATCTAATCGGGTCTCTGTTTGCCCTACCCTAGAAGTTTAGTAGTGCATTTTACTCGCCATTTCATGCGCTTTGAGATGCCGCTTAGCCCAATACGCTATCTGCAATAGGAGCGACGTAAATTGAACAAATGTGATAGAATTTCGCTGAATTCTTATATTAACCAAAATATAAAATGATCTAATCGGGTCTCTGTTTGTCCTAACCTAGAAGTTTAATAGCGCATTTTACTCGTCACTTCATGCGCTTTGAGATGCCGCTTAGCCCAATACGCTATCTGAAATAGGAGCGATGTAAATTGAACAAATGTGATAGAATTTCGCTGAATTCTTTTATTAACCATAATGTAAAATGATCTAATCGGGTATCTGTTCGCCCTAGCCTAGAAGTTTAGTACTGCATTTTACTCGCCCTTCCACGCGCTTTAAGATGCCGGCTAGCCCAGTACGCTATCTGACATAGGAACGACGTAAATTGAACAAATGTGATAGAATTTTGCTGAATTCTTATATTAACCTTAATGTAAAATGATCTAATCGGGTCTCTGTTCGCCCTACCCTAGAAGTTTAATAATGCATTTCACTCTACATTTCATGCGCTTTGAGATGCCGCTTAGCCCAATTCGCTATCTGCAACAGGAGCGACGTAAATTGAACAAATGTGATAGAATTTCCCTGAATTCTTATATTCACCAAAATATAAAATGATCTAATCGGGTCTCTGTTTGCCCTACCCTAGAAGTTTAATAGTGCATTTTACTCGTCATTTCATGCGCTTTGAGATGCCGCTTATCCCAGTAGGCTATCTGAAATAGGAGCGACGTAAATTGAACAAATGTGATAGAATTACGCTGAATTCTTATACTAACCGTAATATAAAATGATCTAATCGGGTCTCTGTTTGCCTTATCCTAGAAGTTTAATAGTGCATTTCACTCGTCATTTCATGCGCTTTGAGATGCCGCTTAGCCCAATAAGCTATCTGAAATAGGAGCGACATAAATTGAACATATGTGATAGAATTTCTCTGAATTCTTATATTAACCAAAATATAAAATGATCTAGTCGTGTCTCTCATTGCCCGATCATAGAAGTTTAATAGTGCATTTTCCTCGCCATTCCATGAGCTTTAAGATGCCGCCTAGCCCAGTACGCTATCCGAAATAGGACCGACGTAAATTGAACAAATGTGATAGAATTTCGCTGAATTCTTATATTAACCAAAATATAAAATGATCTAATCGGGTCTCTGTTTGCCCTACCCTAGAAGTTTATTAGTGCATTTTACTCGTCATTTCATGCGCTTTGAGATGCCGCTTAGCCCAGTACGCTATATGAAATAGGAGCGATGTAAATTGAACAAATGTGATAGAATTTCGCTGAATTCTTTTATTAACCATAATGTAAAATGATCTAATCGCGTCTCTGTTCGCCCTAGCCTAGAAGTTTAGTAGTGCATTTTACTCGCCCTTCCACGCGCTTTAAGATGCCGGCTAGCCCAGTACGCTATCCGAAATAGGACCGACGTAAATTGAACAAATGTGATAGAATTTCGCTGAATTCTTATATTAACCAAAATATAAAATGATCTAATCGGGTCTCTGTTTGCCCTACCCTAGAAGTTTATTAGTGCATTTTACTCGCCATTTCTTGCGATCTGAGATGCCGCTTAGACCAATACGCTATCTGAAATAGGAACGACGTAAATTGAACAAATGTCATAGAATTTTGCTGAATTCTTATATTAACCTTAATGTAAAATGATCTAATCGGGTCTCTGTTCGCCCTACCCTAGAAGTTTAATAATGCATTTCACTCTACATTTCATGCGCTTTGAGATGCCGCTTAGCCCAATTCGCTATCTGCAATAGGAGCGACGTAAATTGAACAAATGTGATAGAATTTCCCTGAATTCTTATATTCACCAAAATATAAAATGATCTAATCGGGTCTCTGTTTGCCCTACCCTAGAAGTTTAATAGTGCATTTTACTCGTCATTTCATGCGCTTTGAGATGCCGCTTATCCCAGTAGGCTAGCTGAAATAGGAGCGATGTAAATTGATCAAATGTGATAGAATTACGCTGAATTCTTATACTAACCGTAATATAAAATGATCTAATCGGGTCTCTGTTTGCCTTACCCTAGAAGTTTAATAGTGCATTTCACTCGTCATTTCATGCGCTTTGAGATGCCGCTTAGCCCAATAAGCTATCTGAAATAGGCGCGACATAAATTGAACATATGTGATAGAATTTCTCTGAATTCTTATATTAACCAAAATATAAAATGATCTAGTCGGGTCTCTCATTGCCCGATCATAGAAGTTTAATAGTGCATTTTCCTCGCCATTCCATGAGCTTTAAGATGCCGCCTAGCCCAGTACGCTATCCGAAATAGGACCGACGTAAATTGAACAAATGTGATAGAATTTCGCTGAATTCTTATATTAACCAAAATATAAAATGATCTAATCGGGTCTCTGTTTGCCCTACCCTAGAAGTTTATTAGTGCATTTTACTCGCCATTTCTTGCGCTCTGAGATGCCGCTTAGACCAATACGCTATCTGAAATAGGAGCGACGTAAATTGAACAAATGTGATAGAATTACGCTGAATTCTTATATTAACCTTAATGTAAAATGATCTAATCGGGTCTCTGTTCGCCCTACCCTAGAAGTTTAATAGTGCATTTCACTCGTCATTTCATGCGCTTTGAGATGCCGCTTAGCCCAATAAGCTATCTGAAATAGGAGCGACGTAAATTGAACAAATGTGATAGAATTTTGCAGAATTCTTAAATTAGCCATAATATAAAATGATCTCATCGGGTGACTGTTTGCCCTACCCTAGAAATTTAATAGTGCATTTTACTCGCCATTTCTTGCGCTTTGAGATGCCGCTTAGACCAATACGCTATCTGAAATAGGAGCGACGTAAATTGAACAAATGTGATAGAATTACGCTGAATTCTTATATTAACCTTAATGTAAAATGATCTAATCGGGTCTCTGTTCGCCCTACCCTAGAAGTTTAATAGTGCACTTCACTCGTCATTTCATGCGCTTTGAGATGCCGCTTAGCCCAATAAGCTATCTGAAATAGGAGCGACGTTAATTGAACAAATGTGATAGAATTTCGTTGAATTCTTATATTAACCAAAATATAAAATGATCTAGTCGGGTCTCTCATTGCCCGATCATAGAAGTTTAATAGTGCATTTTCCTCGTCATTCCACGCGGTTTAAGATCCGCCTAGCCTAGTACGCTATCTGAAATAGGAGCGACGTAAATTGAACAAATGTGATAGAATTTTACTGAATTCTTAAATTTACCATAATATAAAATGATCTAATCGGGTCTCCGTTTGCCCTGCCCTAGAAGTTTAATAGTGCATTTTACACGCCATTTCTTGCGCTTTGTGATGCCGCTTAGCCGAATACGCTATCTGAAATAGGAGCGACGTAAATTGAACAAATGTGATAGAATTTTGCTGAATTCTTAAATTAACCATAATATAAAATGATCTAATCGGGTCTCTGTTTGCCCTACCCTAGAAGTTTAATAGTGCATTTTGCTCGCCATTTCTTGTGCTTTGAGATGCCGCTTAGCCCAATACGCTATCTGCAATATGAGCGACGTAAATTTAGCAAATGTGATAGAATTTCGCTGAATTCTTAAATTAACCTTAATGTAAAATGATCTAATCGGGTCTCTGTTCGCCCTACCCTACAAGTTTAATAATGCATTTCACTCGACATTTCATGCGCTTTGAGATGCCGCTTAGCCCAATATGCCATCTGCAATAGGAGCGACGTAAATTGAACAAATGTGATATAATTTCGCTGAATTCTTAAATTAACCATAATATAAAATGATCTAATCGGGTTACTGTTTGCCCTACCCTAGAAGTTTAATAGTGCATTTAACTCACCATTTATTGCGCTTTGAGATGCCGCTAAGCCCAATACGCTATCTGAAATATCACCGACGTAAATTGAACAAATGTGACAGAATTTCGCTGAATTCTTATATTAACCTTAATGTAAAATGATCTAATCGCGTCTCTGTTCGCCCTATCCTAGAAGTTTAATATTGCATTTCACTCGTCATTTCATGCGCTTTGAGATACCGCTTAGCCCATTACGCTATCTGAAATAGGAGCGACGTAAATTGAACAAATGTGATAGAATCTTGCTGAATTCTTAAATTAACCATAACATGAAATGATCTAATCGGGTCTCTGTTTGCCCTACCCTAGAAGTTTAAGAGTGCATTTTACTCTCCATTTCATGCGCTTTGAGATGCCGCCTAGCCCAATACGCTATCTGCAATTGGAGCGACGTAAATTGAACAAATGTGATAGAATTTCGCTGAATTCTTATAATAAACAAAATATAAAATGATCTAATCGGGTCTCTGATTGCCCTATCATAGAAGTTTAGTAGTGCATTTTACTCGCCCTTCCACGCGCTTTAAGATGCCGCCTATCCCAGTACGCTATCTGAAATAGGAGCGACTGAAGTTGAACAAATGTGATAGAATTACACTGAATTCTTATATTAACCGTAATATAAAATGATCTAATCGGGTCTCTGTTTGCCTTACCCTAGAAGTTTAATAGTGCATTTTCTCGCCATTTCATGCGCTTTGAGATGCCGCTTAGCCCAATACGCTATCTGTAATAGGAGCGATGTAAATTGCACAAATGTGATAGAATTTCGCTGAATTCTTATATTAACCAAAATATAAAATGATCTAGTCGGGTCTCTCATTGCCAGATCATAGAAGTTTAATAGTGCATTTTCCTCGCCATTCCACGAGCTTTAAGATGCCGCCTCGCCCAGTACGCTATCCGAAATAGGACCGACGTAAATTGAACAAATGTGATAGAATTACGCTGCATTCTTATATTAACCAAAATATAAAATGATCTAATCGGGTCTCTGTTTGCCCTACCCTAGAAGTTTATTAGTGCATTTTACTCGTCATTTCATGCGCTTTGAGATGCCGCTTAGCCCAATACGCTATATGAAACAGGAGCGATGTAAATTGAACAAATGTGATAGAATTTTGCTGAATTCTTAAATTTACCATAATATAAAATGATCTGATCGGGTCTCCGTTTGCCCTACCCTAGAAGTTTAATAGTGCATTTTACTCGCCATTTCTTGCGCTTTGAGATGCCGCTTAGCCCAATACGCTATCTGAAATTTGAGCGACGTAAATTTAGCAAATGTGATAGAATTTCGCTGAATTCTTAAATTAACATTAATGTAAAATGATCTAATCGGGTCTCCGTTCGCCTAACCGTAGAAGTTTAATAGTACATTTCACTCGACATTTCATGCGCTTTGAGATGCCGCTGAGCCCAATACGCTATCTGAAATAGGAGCGACGTAAATAGAACAAATGTGATAGAATTTCGCTGAATTCTTATATTAACCAAAATATAAAATGATCTAATCGGGTCTCTGTTTGCCTTACCCTAGAAGTTTAATAGTGCATTTTACTCTCCATTTCATGCGCTTTGAGATGCCGCCTAGCCCAATACGCTATCTGCAATTGGAGCGACGTAAATTGAACAAATGTGATAGAATTTCGCTGAATTCTTAAATTAACCATAATATAAAATGATCTAATCGGGTCTCTGTTCGCCCTACCCTAGAAGTTTAATAGTGAATTTTACTCGCCATTTCTTGCGCTTTGAGATGCCGCTTAGCCCAATACGCTATCTGAAATACGAGCCACGTGAATTGAACAAATGTGAATGAATTTCGCTGCATTCTTAAATTAACCATAATATAAAATGATCTAATCGGGTCTCTGTTTGCCCTACCCTAGAAGTTTAATAGTGCATTTTACTCTCCATTTAATGCACTTTGAGATGCCGCTTAGCCCAATACGCTATCTGAAATAGGAGCGACGTAATTTGAACAAATGTGATAGAATTTCCCTGGATTCTTAAATAAACCATAATGTAAAATGATCTATTCGGTTCTCTGTTTGCCCTACCCTAGACGTTTAATAGTGCATTTTACTCGCCATTTCTTGCGCTTTGAGATGCCGCTTAGACCAATACGCTATCTGAAATAGGACCGACGTAAATTGAACAAATGTGATAGAATTTTGCTGAATTCTTAAATTAACCATAATATAAAATGATCTAATCGGTTCTCTGTTTGCCCTACCCTAGAAGTTTAATAGTGCATTTTACTCTCCATTTCATGCGCTTTGAGATGCCGCCTAGCCCAATACGCTATCTGCAATAGGAGCGACGTAAATTGAACGAATGTGATAGAATTACGCTGAATTCTTATATTAACATTAATGTAAAATGATCTAATCGGGTCTCCGTTCGCCCAACCGTTGAAGTTTAATAGAACATTTCACTCGACATTTCGTGCGCTTTGAGATGCCGCTGAGCCCAATACGCTATCTGAAATAGGAGCGACGTAAATTGAACAAATGTGATATAATTTCGCTGAATTCTTATATTAACCAAAATATAAAATGATCTAATCGGGTCTCTGTTTGCCCTACCCTAGAAGTTTAATAGTGCGTTTTACTCGTCATTTCATGCGCTTTGAGATGCCGCTTATCCCAGTAGGCTATCTGAAATAGGAGCGACGTAAATTGAACAAATGTGATAGAATATCTCTGAATTCTTATATTAACCAAAATATAAAATGATCTAGTCGGGTCTCTCATTGCCCGATAATAGAAGATTAATAGTGCATTTTCCTCGCCATTCCACGAGCTTTGAGATGCCGCCTAGTCCAGTACGCTATCCGAAATAGGACCGACGTAAATTGAACAAATGTGACAGAATTTCCCTGAATTCTTATATTAACATTAATGTAAAGTGATCTAATCGGGTCTCCGTTCGCCCAACCGTAGAAGATTAATAGTACATTTCACTCGACATTTCATGCGCTTTGAGATGCCGCTGAGCCCAATACGCTATCTGAAATAGGAGCGACGTAAATTGAACAAATGTGATAGAATTGCGCTGAATTCTTATATTAACATTAATGTAAAATGATCTAATCGGGTCTCCGTTCGCCTAACCGTAGAAGTTTAATAGTACATTTCACTCGACATTTCGTGCGCTTTGAGATGCCGCTGAGCCCAATACGCTATCTGCAATAGGAGCGAGGTAAATTGAACAAATGTGATAGAATTACGCTGAATTCTTATATTAACATTAATGTAAAATGATCTAATCGGGTCTCCGTTCACCCAACCGTAGAAGTTTAATAGTACATTTCACTCGACATTTCATGCGCTTTGAGATGCCGCTGAGCCCAATACGCTATCTGAAATAGGAGCGACGTAAATTGAACAAATGTGATAGAATTTCCCTGAATTCTTATATTAACATTAATGTAAAGTGATCTAATCGGGTCTCCGTTCACCCAACCGTAGAAGTTTAATAGTACATTTCACTCGACATTTCATGCGCTTTGAGATGCCGCAGAGCCCAATACGCTATCTGAAATAGGAGCGACGTAAATTGAACAAATGTGATAGAATTTCGCTGAATTCTTATATTAACCAAAATATAAAATGATCTAATCGGGTCTCTGTTTGCCCTACCCTTGAAGTTTAATAGTGCATTTTCTCGCCATTTCATGCGCTTTGAGATGCCGCTAAGCCCAATACGCTATCTGAAATTGGAGCGATGTAAATTGAACAAATGTGATAGAATTTCGCTGAATTCTTTTATTAACCATAATGTAAAATGATCTAATCTGGTCTCTGTTCGCCCTAGCCTAGAAGTTTAGTAGTGCATTTTACTCGCCCTTCCACGCGCTTTAAGGTGCCGGCTAGCCCAGTACGCTATCTGAAATAGGAACGACGTAAATTGCACAAATGTGATAGTATTTCGCTGAATTCTTATATTAACCTTAATGTAAAATGATCGAATCGGGTCTCTGTTCGCCCTACCCTAGAAGTTTAATAATGCATTTCACTCTACATTTCATGCGCTTTGAGATGCCGCTTAGCCCAATACGCTATCTGCAATAGGAGCGACGTAAATTGAACAAATGTGATAGAATTACGCTGAATTCTTATATTAACCTTAATGTAAAATGATCTAATCGGGCCTCTGTTTGCCTTACCCTAGAAGTTTAATAGTGCATTTTACTCTCCATTTCATGCGCTTTGAGATGCCGCTTAGCCCAATACGCTATCTGAAATAGGAGCGACGTAAATTGAACAAATGTGATAGAATTTCGCTGAATTCTTATATTAACCAAAATATAAAATGATCTAATCGGGTCTCTGATTGCCCTAGCCTAGAAGTTTAGTAGTGCATTTTACTCGCCCATCCACGCGCTTTAAGATGCCGCCTAGCCCAGTACGCTATCTGAAATAGGAGCGACGTAAGTTGAACAAATGTGACAGAATTACGCTGAATTCTTATATTAACCGTAATATAAAATGATCTAATCGGGCCTCTGTTTGCCTTACCCTAGAAGTTTAATATTGCATTTCACTCGACATTTCATGCGCTTTGAGATGCCGCTGAGCCCAACACGCTATCTGAAATAGGAGCGACATAAATTGAACAAATGTGATAGAATTTCGCTGAATTCTTATATTAACCAAAATATAAAATGCTCTAATCGGGTCTCTGTTTGCCCTACCCTAGAAGTTTAATAGTGCATTTTACTCGTCATTTCATGCGCTTTGAGATGCCGCTTATCCCAGTAGGCTATCTGAAATAGGAGCGACGTAAATTGAACAAATGTGATAGAATATCTCTGAATTCTTATATTAACCAAAATATAAAATGATCTAGTCGGGTCTATCATTGCCCGATCATAGAAGTTTAATAGTGCATTTTCCTCGCCATTCCATGAAATTTAAGATGCCGCGTAGCCCAGTACGCTATCCGAAATAGGACCGACGTAAATTGAACAAATGTGACAGAATTTCCCTGAATTCTTATATTAACATTAATGTAAAGTGATCTAATCGGGTCTCCGTTCGCCCAACCGTAGAAGTTCAGTAGTACATTTCACTCGACATTTCATGCGCTTTGAGATGCCGCAGAGCCCAATACGCTATCTGAAATAGGAGCGACGTAAATTGAACAAATGTGATAGAATTTCGCTGAATTCTTATATTAACCAAAATATAAAATGATCTAATCGGGCCTCTGTTTGCCTTACCCTAGAAGTTTAATAGTGCATTTTACTCTCCATTTCATGCGCTTTGAGATGCCGCTAAGCCCAATACGCTATCTGAAATTGGAGCGATGTAAATAGAACAAATGTGATAGAATTTCGCTGAATTCTTTTATTAACCATAATGTAAAATGATCTAATCTGGTCTCTGTTCGCCCTAGCCTAGAAGTTTAGTAGTGCATTTTACTCGCCCTTCCACGCGCTTTAAAGTGCCGGCTAGCCCAGTACGCTATCTGAAATAGGAACGACGTAAATTGAACAAATGTGATAGTATTTCCCTGAATTCTTATATTAACCAAAATATAAAATGATCTAATCGGGTCTCTGTTTGCCCTACCCTAGATGTTTAATAGTGCATTTTACTCTCCATTTCATGCGCTTTGAGATGCCGCTCAGCCCAATAAGCTATCAGAAATAGGAGCGACGTAAATTGAACAAATGTGATAGAATTTCGTTGAATTCTTATATTAACCAAAATATAAAATGATCTAGTCGGGTCTCTCTTTGCCCGATCATAGAAGTTTAATAGTGCATTTTCCTCGCCATTCCACGCGCTTTAAGATGCCGCCCAGCCCAGTACGCTATCTGAAATAGGACCGACGTAAATTGTACAAATGTGATAGAATTTCGCTGAATTCTTATATTAACCAAAATATAAAATGATCTAATCGGGTCTCTGTTTGCCCTACCCTAGATGTTTATGAGTGCATTTTACTCGTCATTTCATGCGCTTTGAGATGCCGCTTAGCCCAATACGCTATCTGAAATAGGAGCGACGTAAATTGAATAAATGTGATAGAATTTCGCTGAATTCTTATATTAAACAAAATATAAAATGATCTAATCGGGTCTCTGATTGCCCTATCATAGAAGTTTAGTAGTGCATTTTACTCGCCCTTCCACGCGCTTTAAGATGCCGCCTATCCCAGTACGCTATCTGAAATAGGAGCGACTGAAGTTGAACAAATGTGATAGAATTACACTGAATTCTTATATTAACCGTAATATAAAATGATCTAATCGGGTCTCTGTTTGCCTTACCCTAGAAGTTTAATAGTGCATTTTCTCGCCATTTCATGCGCTTTGAGATGCCGCTTAGCCCAATACGCTATCTGTAATAGGAGCGATGTAAATTGCACAAATGTGATAGAATTTCGCTGAATTCTTTTATTAACCATAATGTAAAATGATCTAATCGGGTCTCTGTTCGCCCTACCCTAGAAGTTTAATAGTGCATTTCACTCGTCATTTCATGCGCTTTGAGATGCCGCTTAGCCCAATAAGCTATCTGAAATAGGAGCGACGTAAATTGAACGAATGTGATAGAATTTCGCTGAATTCTTATATTAACCAAATATAAAATGATCTAATCGGGTCTCTGGTTGCCCTTCCCTAGAAGTTTATTAGTGCATTTTACTCGTCATTTCATGCGCTTTGAGATGCCGCTTAGCCCAATACGCTATCTGAAATAGGAGCGATGTAAATTGAACAAATGTGATAGAATTTCGCTGAATTCTTTTATTAACCATAATGTAAAATGATCTAATCGGGTCTCTGTTCGCCCTAGCCTAGAAGTTTAGTACTGCATTTTACTCGCCCTTCCACGCGCTTTAAGATGCCGGCTAGCCCAGTACGCTATCTGACATAGGAACGACGTAAATTGAACAAATGTGATAGAATTTTGCTGAATTCTTATATTAACCTTAATGTAAAATGATCTAATCGGGTCTCTGTTCGCCCTACCCTAGAAGTTTAATAATGCATTTCACTCTACATTTCATGCGCTTTGAGATGCCGCTTAGCCCAATTCGCTATCCGCAATAGGAGCGACGTAAATTGAACAAATGTGATAGAATTTCCCTGAATTCTTATATTAACCAAAATATAAAATGATCTAATCTGGTCTCTGTTTGCCCTACCCTAGAAGTTTAATAGTGCATTTTACTCGTCATTTCATGCGCTTTGAGATGCCGCTTATCCCAGTAGGCTATCTGAAATAGGAGCGACGTAAATTGAACAAATGTGATAGAATTACGCTGAATTCTTATACTAACCGTAATATAAAATGATCCAATCGGGTCTCTGTTTGCCTTACCCTAGAAGTTTAATAGTGCATTTCACTCGTCATTTCATGCGCTTTGAGATGCCGCTTAGCCCAATAAGCTATCTGAAATAGGAGCGACATAAATTGAACATATGTGATAGAATTTCTCTGAATTCTTATATTAACCAAAATATAAAATGATCTAGTCGGGTCTCTCATTGCCCGATCATAGAAGGTTAATAGTGCATTTTCCTCGCCATTCCACGAGCTTTAAGATGCCGCGTAGCCCAGTACGCTATCCGAAATAGGACCGACGTAAATTGAACAAATGTGATAGAATTTCGCTGAATTCTTATATTAACCAAAATATAAAATGATCTAATCGGGACTCTGTTTGCCCTACCCTAGAAGTTTATTAGTGCATTTTACTCGTCATTTCATGCGCTTTGAGATGCCGCTTAGCCCAATACGCTATATGAAATTGGAGCGATGTAAATTGAACAAATGTGATAGAATTTCGCTGAATTCTTTTATTAACCATAATGTAAAATGATCTAATCGCGTCTCTGTTCGCCCTAGCCTAGAAGTTTAGTAGTGCATTTTACTCGCCCTTCGACGCGCTTTAAGATGCCGGCTAGCCCAGTACGCTATCCGAAATAGGACCGACGTAAATTGAACAAATCTGATAGAATTTCGCTGAATTCTTATATTAACCAAAATATAAAATGATCTAATCGGGTCTCTGATTGCCCTACCCTAGAAGTTTATTAGTGCATTTTACTCGCCATTTCTTGCGCTTTGAGATGCCGCTTAGACCAATACGCTATCTGAAATAGGAGCGACGTAAATTGAACAAATGTGATAGAATTACGCTGAATTCTTATATTAACGTTAATGTAAAATGATCTAATCGGGTCTCTGTTCGCCCTACCCTAGAAGTTTAATAGTGCATTTCACTCGTCATTTCATGCGCTTTGAGATGCCGCTTAGCCCAATAAGCTATCTGAAATAGGAGCGACGTAAATTGAACGAATGTGATAGAATTTCGTTGAATTCTTATATTAACCAAAATATAAAATGATCTAGTCGAGTCTCTCATTGCCCGATCATAGAAGTTTAATAGTGCATTTTCCTCGTCATTCCACGCGCTTTAAAATCCGCCTAGCCCAGTACGCTATCTGAAATAGGACCGACGTAAATTGAACAAATGTGATAGAATTTCGCTGGATTCTTATATTAACCAAAATATAAAATGATCTAATCGGGTCTCTGTTCGCCCTAGCCTAGAAGTTTAGTACTGCATTTTACTCGCCCTTCCACGCGCTTTAAGATGCCGGCTAGCCCAGTACGCTATCTGACATAGGAACGACGTAAATTGAACAAATGTGATAGAATTTTGCTGAATTCTTATATTAACCTTAATGTAAAATGATCTAATCGGGTCTCTGTTCGCCCTACCCTAGAAGTTTAATAATGCATTTCACTCTACATTTCATGCGCTTTGAGATGCCGCTTAGCCCAATTCGCTATCTGCAATAGGAGCGACGTAAATTGAACAAATGTGATAGAATTTCCCTGAATTCTTATATTAACCAAAATATAAAATGATCTAATCGGGTCTCTGTTTGCCCTACCCTAGAAGTTTAATAGTGCATTTTACTCGTCATTTCATGCGCTTTGAGATGCCGCTTATCCCAGTAGGCTATCTGAAATAGGAGCGACGTAAATTGAACAAATGTGATAGAATTACGCTGAATTCTTATACTAACCGTAATATAAAATGATCTAATCGGGTCTCTGTTTGCCTTACCCTAGAAGTTTAATAGTGCATTTCACTTGTCATTTCATGCGCTTTGAGATGCCGCTTAGCCCAATAAGCTATCTGACATAGGAGCGACATAAATTGAACATATGTGATAGAATTTCTCTGAATTCTTATATTAACCAAAATATAAAATGATCTAGTCGGGTCTCTCATTGCCCGATCATAGAAGTTTAATAGTGCATTTTCCTTGCCATTCCACGAGCTTTAAGATGCCGCCTAGCCCAGTACGCTATCCGAAATAGGACCGACGTAAATTGAACAAATGTGATAGAATTTCGCTGAATTCTTATATTAACCAAAATATAAAATGATCTAGTCGGGTCTCTCATTGCCCGATCATAGAAGTTTAATAGTGCATTTTCCTCGCCATTCCACGAGCTTTAAGATGCCGCCTCGCCCAGTACGCTATCCGAAATAGGACCGACGTAAATTGAACAAATGTGATAGAATTTCGCTGAATTCTTATATTAACCAAAATATAAAATGATCTAATCGGGTCTCTGTTTGCCCTACCCTAGAAGTTTATTAGTGCATTTTACTCGCCATTTCTTGCGCTTTGAGATGCCGCTTAGACCAATACGCTATCTGAAATAGGAGCGACGTAAATTGAACAAATGTGATAGAATTACGCTGAATTCTTATATTAACCTTAATGTAAAATGATCTAATCGGGTCTCTGTTCGCCCTACCCTAGAAGTTTAATAGTGCATTTCACTCGTCATTTCATGCGCTTTGAGATGCCGCTTAGCCCAATAAGCTATCTGAAATAGGAGCGACGTAAATTGAACGAATGTGATAGAATTTCGTTGAATTCTTATATTAACCAAAATATAAAATGATCTAGTCGGGTCTCTCATTGCCCGATCATAGAAGTTTAATAGTGCATTTTCCTCGCCATGCCACGAGCTTTAAGATGCCGCCTCGCCCAGTACGCTATCCGAAATAGGACCGACGTAAATTGAACAAATGTGATAGAATTTCGCTGAATTCTTATATTAACCAAAATATAAAATGATCTAATCGGGTCTCTGTTTGCCCTATCATAGAAGGCTAATAGTGCATTTTACTCGCTATTCCACGCGCTTTAAGATGCCGGCCAGGCCAGTAGGCTATCTGAAATAGGAGTGACGTAAATTGAACAAACGTGATAGGATGTCGCTGAATTCTTATATTAACCAAAATATAAAATGATCTAATCGGGTCTCTGAATGCCCTATCATAGAAGGCTAATAGTGCATTTTACTCGCTATTACACGCGCTTTAAGATGCCGGCCAGGCCAGTAGGCTATCTGAAATAGGAGTGACGTAAATTGAACAAATGTGATAGAATTACTCTTAATTCTTTTATTAACCATAATGTAATATGATCTAATCGGGTCTCTGTTCGCCCTACCATAGAAGTCTAATGGTGCATTTCACTCGACATTTCACGCGCTTTGAGATGCCGCCTAGCCCAGTACGCTATCTGAAATAGGAGGGACGTAAATTGAACTAATGTGATAGAATTTTGCTGAATTCTTAAATTAACCATAATATAAAATGATCTAATCGGGTCTCTGATTGCCGTATCATAGTAGTTTAATAGTGCATTTAATTCGCCATTCCACGCGCTTTAAGATGCCGGCTAGCCCAGTACGCTATCTGAAATAGGAGCGACGTAAATTGAACAAATGTGATAGAAATACGCTGAATTCTTATACTAACCGTAATATAAAATGATCTAATCGGGTCTCTGTTTGCCTTACCCTAGAAGTTTAATAGTGCATTTCACTCGTCATTTCATGCGCTTTGAGATGCCGCTTAGCCCAATAAGCTATCTGAAATAGGAGCGACATAAATTGAACATATGTGATAGAATTTCTCTGAATTCTTATATTAACCAAAATATAAAAAGATCTAGTCGGGTCTCTCATTGCCCGATCATAGAAGTTTAATAGTGCATTTTCCTCGCCATTCCACGAGCTTTAAGATGCCGCCTAGCCCAGTACGCTATCCGAAATAGGACCGACGTAAATTGAACAAATGTGATAGAATTTCGCTGAATTCTTATATTAACCAAAATATAAAATGATCTAATCGGGTCTCTGTTTGCCCTACCCTAGAAGTTTATTAGTGCATTTTACTCGCCATTTCTTGCGCTTTGAGATGCCGCTTAGACCAATACGCTATCTGAAATAGGAGCGACGTAAATTGAACAAATGTGATAGAATTACGCTGAATTCTTATATTAACCTTAATGTAAAATGATCTAATCGGGTCTCTGTTCGCCCTACCCTAGAAGTTTAATAGTGCATTTCACTCGTCATTTCATGCGCTTTGAGATGCCGCTTAGCCCAATAAGCTATCTGAAATAGGAGCGACGTAAATTGAACGAATGTGATAGAATTTCGTTGAATTCTTATATTAACCAAAATATAAAATGATCTAGTCGAGTCTCTCATTGCCCGATCATAGAAGTTTAATAGTGCATTTTCCTCGTCATTCCACGCGCTTTAAAATACGCCTAGCCCAGTACGCTATCTGAAATAGGACCGACGTAAATTGAACAAATGTGATAGAATTTCGCTGGATTCTTATATTAACCAAAATATAAAATGATCTAATCGGGTCTCTGTTCGCCCTAGCCTAGAAGTTTAGTACTGCATTTTACTCGCCCTTCCACGCGCTTTAAGATGCCGGCTAGCCCAGTACGCTATCTGAAATAGGAACGACGTAAATTGAACAAATGTGATAGAATTTTTCTGAATTCTTATATTAACCTTAATGTAAAATGATCTAATCGGGTCTCTGTTCGCCCTACCCTAGAAGTTTAATAATGCATTTCACTCTACATTTCATGCGCTTTGAGATGCCGCTTAGCCCAATTCGCTATCTGCAATAGGAGCGACGTAAATTGAACAAATGTGATAGAATTACGCTGAATTCTTATATTAACCTTAATGTAAAATGATCTAATCGGGTCTCTGTTCGCCCTACCCTAGAAGTTTAATAGTGCATTTCACTCGTCATTTCATGCGCTTTGAGATGCCGCTTAGCCCAATAAGCTATCTGAAATAGGAGCGACGTAAATTGAACGAATGTGATAGAATTTCGTTGAATTCTTATATTAACCAAAATATAAAATGATCTAGTCGAGTCTCTCATTGCCCGATCATAGAAGTTTAATAGTGCATTTTCCTCGTCATTCCACGCGCTTTAAAATCCGCCTAGCCCAGTACGCTATCTGAAATAGGAGCGACATAAATTGAACAAATGTGATAGAATTTCGCTGAATTCTTTTATTAACCATAATGTAAAATGATCTGATCGGGTCTCTGTTCGCCCTAGCCTAGAAGTTTAATAGTGAATTATATTCGCCACTTCATGCGCTTTGAGATGCCGCATGGCCGAATACGCTATCTGAAATAGGAGCGACGTAAATTGAACAAATGTGATAGAATTACTCTTAATTCTTTTATTAACCATAATGTAATATGATCTAAACGGGTCTCTGTTCGCCCTACCATAGAAGTCTAATGGTGCATTTCACTCGACATTTCACGCGCTTTGAGATGCCGCCTAGCCCAGTACGCTATCTGAAATAGGAGCGACGTAAATTGAACTAATGTGATAGAATTTTGCTGAATTCATAAATTAACCATAATATAAAATGATCTAATCGGGTCTCTGATTGCCCTATCATAGTAGTTTAATAGTGCATTTAATTCGCCATTCCACGCGCTTTAAGATGCCAGCTAGCCCAGTACGCTATCTGAAATAGGAGCGACGTAAATTGAACTAATGTGATAGAATTTTGCTGAATTCTTAAATTAACCATAATATAAAATGATCTAATCGCTTCTCTGTTTGCCCTACCCTAGAAGTTTAATAGTGCATTTTACTCGCCATTTCATACGCTTTGAGGTGCCGCTTAGCCCAATACGCTATCAGAAATATGAGCGACGTAAATTGAACAAATGTGATAGAATTTCGCTGAATTCTTATATTAACCTTAATGTAAAATGATCTAATCGTGTCTCTGTTCGCCCTACCCTAGAAGTTTAATGTTGCATTCAACTCGTCATTTCATGCGCCTTGAGATGCCGCCTAGCCCAGTACGCTATCTTATATAGGATCGACGTAAATTGAACAAATGTGATAGAATTTTGCTGAATCCTTAAATTAACCATAATACAAAATGATCTAATCGGGTCTCTGATTGCCCTATCATAGAAGTTTAGTAGTGCATTTTATTAGACATTTCATGCGCTTTGAGATGCTGCTTAGCCCAATACGCTATCTGATATAGGAGCGACGTAAATTGAACAAATGTGATAGAATTTCCCTGAAATCTTATATTAAACAAAATATAAAATGATCTAATCGGGTCTCCGATTGCCCTATCATAGAAGTTTAGTAGTGCATTTTACTCGCCCTTCCACGCGCTTTAAGATGCCGTCTAGCCCAGTACGCTATCTGAAATAGGAGCGACGTAAGTTGAACAAATGTGATAGAATTACGCTGAATTCTTATATTAACCATAATATAAAATGATCCAATCGGGTCTCTGTTTGCCTTACCCTAGAAGATTAATAGTGCATGTAACTCGCCATTTCATGCGCTTTGAGATTCCGCTTAGCCCAATACTCTATCTGAAATAGGAGCGACGTAAATAGAACAAATGTGGTAGAATTTCGCTGAATTCTCAAATTAACTATAATATAAAATTATCTAATCGGGTCTCTGTTTGCCGTACCATAGAAGTTTAATAGTGCATTTTACTCGCCATTCCACGCGCTTTAAGGTGCCGCTTAGCCCGATACGCTATCTGGAATAGGAGCGACGTAAATTGAACAAATGTGATAGGATTTCCCTGAATTCTTATATTAACATTAATGTAAAATGATCTAATCGGGTCTCTCTTCGCCCTACCCTCGAAGTTTAATATTGCATTGCACTCGTCATTTCATGCGCTTTGAGATGCCGCTTAGCCCTATACGCTATCTGAAATAGGAGCGACGTAAATTGAACAAATGTGGTAGAATTACGCTGAATTCTTATATTAACCGTAATATAAAATGATCTAATCGGGTCTCTCTTTGCCTTACCCTAGAAGTTTAATAGTGCATTTCACTCGTCATTTCATGCGCTTTGAGTTGCCGCTTAGCCCACTACGCTATCTGCAATAGGAGAGACATAAATTGAACAAATGTGATAGAATTTCGCTGAATCCTTTTATTAACCGTAATGTAAAATGATCTAATCGGGTCTCTGTTCGCCCTAGCCTATAAGCTTTATAGTGCATTTTATTCGCCATTTCATGCGCTTAGAGATGCCGCTTAGCCCAATACGCTATCTGAAATAGGAACGACGTAAATTGAACAAATGTGATAGAATTTCGCTGTATTCTTATATTAACCAAATTATAAAATGATCTAATCGGGTCTCTGATTGACCTATCATAGAAGTTTAATAGTGCATTTTACTCGCCATTCCACGCGCTTTAAGATGCCGCGTAGCCCAGTACGCTATCTGAAATAGGAGCGACGTAAATTAAACAAATGTGATAGAAGTTTGCTGAATCCTTAAATTAACGGTAATATAAAATGATATAATCGGGTCTCTGTTTGCCCTACCCTAGAAGTTTATTAGTACATTTTACTCGCCATTTCATGCGCTTTGATATGCCGCTTAGCCCAATACGCTATCTGAAATAGGAGCGACGTAGGTTGAACAAATGTGATAGAATTACGCAGTGTTCTTATATTAACCGTAATATAAAATGATCTAATCGGGTTTCTGTTTGCCCTATCCTAGAAGTTTAATCGTGCGTTTTACTCGACATTTCAGGCGCTTTCAGATGCCGCTTAGCCCAATGCGCTATCCGAAATAGGAGCAACGTAAATTGAACAAATGTGATAGAATTTCGCTGCATTCATATATTAACCAAAATATAAAATGATCTAATCGGGTCTCTGATTGCCCTATCAGAGAAGTTTAATAGTGGATTTCACTCGCAATTTCATGCGCTTTGAGATGCCGCTTAACACAATCCGCTATCTGGAATAGGAGCGACGTAAATTGAACAAATGTGATAGAATTACGCTTAATTCTTATATTAACCATAATATAAAATTATCTAATCGGGTCTCTCTTTCCCTTACCCTAGAAGTTTAATAGTGCACTTCACTCGTCATTTCATGCGCTTTGAGATGCCGCTTATCCCAATACGCTATCTGCAATAGGAGCGACGTAGGTTGAACAAATGTGATAGAATTACGCTGTATTCTTATATTAACCGTAATATAAAATGATCTAATCGCGTCTCTGTTTGGTTTACACTAGAAGTTTAATAGTGCATTTTACTCGTCATTTCATGCGCTTTGAGATTCCGCTTAGCCCACTACGCTATCTGAAATAGGAGCGACGTAAATTGAACAAATGTGATAGAATTTTGCTGAATTCCTTTATTAACCATAATGTAAAATGATCTAATCGGGTCTCTGTTCGCCCTAGCCGAGAAGTTAAATAGTGCATTTTACTCGCCATTTGATGCGTTCTGAGATGCCGCTTAGCCCAATACGCTATCTGAAATAGGAGCGACGTAAATTGAACAAATGTGATAGAATTTCGTTGAATTCTTAAATTAACCATAATATAAAATGATCTCATCGGGTCTCTGTTTGCCATACCGTAGAAGTTTAATAGTGCATTTTGCTCGCCATTTCATGCACTTTGAGATGCCGCTGAGCCCAATACGCGATCTGAAATAGGAGCGACGTAAATTGAACAAATGTGATAGACTTTCCCTGAATTCTTATATTAACCTTAATGTAAAATGATCTAATCGGGTCTCTGTTTGCCCTAGCCTAGAAGTTTAATAGAGCAATTTATTAGACATTTCATGCGCTTTGAGATGCCGCTTAGCCCAATACGCTATCTGAAATAGGAGCGACGTAAATTGAACAAATGTGATAGAATTTCCCTGAAATCTTATATTAAACAAAACATAAAATGATCTAATCGGGTCTCCGATTGCCCTATCATAGAAGTTTAGTAGTGCATTTTACTCGCCCTTCCACGCGCTTTAAGAGGCCGTCTAGCCCAATACGCTATCTGAATTAGGAGCGACGTAAGTTTAACAAATGTGATACAATTACGCTGAATTCTTATATTAACCGTAATATAAAATGATCTAATCGGGTCCCTGTTTGCCTTACCCTAGAAATTTAATAGTGCATTTTACTCGCCATTTCATACGCTTTGAGATACCGCTGAGCCCAATACACCATCTGAAATAGGAGCGACGTAAATTGAACAAGTGTGATAGAATTTCGTTGAATTCTTAAATTAACCATAATATAAAATGATCTAATCGGGTCTCCGTTTGCCATACCCTAGAAGTTTAATAGTGCATTTTACTCGCCATGCCACGCGCTTTAAGATGCCGCCCAGCCCAGTACGCTATCTGAAATAAGAGCGACGTAAGTTTAACAAATGTGATGGAATTACGCTGAATTCTTATATTAACCGTAATATAAAATTATCTAATCGGGTCCCTGTTTGCCTTACCCTAGAAGTTTAATAGTGCATTGTACTCGCCATTTCATGCGTTTTAAGATGCCGGTTAGCCCAATACGCTATCTGAAATAGGAGCGACGTAAATTGAACAAGTGTAATAGAATTTCGTTGAATTCTTAAATTAACCAGAATATAAAATGATCTAATCGGGTCTCTGTTTGCCATACCCTAGAAGTTTAAAAGTGCATTTTGCTCGCCATTTCATGCGCTTTGAGATGCCGCTTAGCCCAATACGCTATCTGAAATAGGAGCGACGTAAATTGAACAAATGTGATAGAATTGCGCTGCATTATTATATTAACCTTAATGTAAAATGATCTAATCGATTCTCTGTGTGCCCTAGCCTAGAAGTTTAATAGTGCATTTTATCCGCCATTTCATACGCTTTGAGATGCCGCTTAGCCCAATACGCTATCTGAAATAGGAGCGACGTAAATTGAACAAATGTGATAGAATTTCGCTGAATTCTTATATTAACCGTAATATAAAATGATCTAATCGGGTCTCTGTTTGGTTTACCCTAGAAGTTTAATAGTGCATTTTACTCGTCATTTCATGCGCTTTGAGAATCCGCTTAGCCCACTACGCTATCTGAAATAGGAGCGACGTAAATTGAACAAATGTGATAGAATTTCGCTGAATTCCTTTATTAACCATAATGTAAAATGATCTAATCGTGTCTCTGTTCGCCCTAGCCGAGAAGTTAAATAGTGCATTTTACTCGCCATTTGATGCGTTTTGAGATGCCGTTTAGCCCAATACGCTATCTGAAATAGGAGCGACGTAAATTGAACAAGTGTGATAGAATTTCGTTGAATTCTTAAATTAACCATAATATAAAATGATCTCATCGGGTCTCTGTTTGCCATACCGTAGAAGTTTAATAGTGCATTTTGCTCGCCATTTCATGCGCTTTGAGATGCCGCTGAGCCCAATACGCGATCTGAAATAGGAGCGACGTAAATTGAACAAATGTGATAGACTTTCCCTGAATTCTTATATTAACCTTAATGTAAAATGATCTAATCGGGTCTCTGTTTGCCCTAGCCTAGAAGTTTAATAGAGCAATTTATTAGACATTTCATGCGCTTTGAGATGCCGCTTAGCCCAATACGCTATCTGAAATAGGAGCGACGTAAATTGAACAAATGTGATAGAATTACGCTGAATTCTTATATTAACCATAATATAAAATGATCCAGTCGGGTCTCTGTTTGCCTTACCCTAGAAGATTAATAGTGCATGTTACTCGCCATTTCATGCGCTTTGAGATGCCGCTTAGCCCAATACGCTATCTGAAATAGGAGCGACGTAAATTGAACAAATGTGATAGAATTGCCTTGAAATCTTATATTAAACAAAATATAAAATGATCTAATCGGGTCTCTGATTGCCCTATCATAGAAGTTTAGTAGTGCATTTTACTCGCCCTTCCACGCGATTTAAGATGCCGTCTAGCCCAGTACGCTATCTGAAATAGGAGCGACGTAAGTTGAACAAATGTGATAGAATTACGCTGAATTCTTATATTAACCGTAATATAAAATGATCTAATCGGGTCTCTGTTTGCCTTACCCTAGAAGTTTAATAGTGCATTGTACTCGCCATTTCATGCGCTTCGAGATGCCGCGTAGCCCAATACGCTATCTGAAATGGGAGCGACGTAAATTGAACAAATGTGATAGAATTTCGCTGAATTCTTAAATTAACCATAATATAAAATGATCTAATCGAGTCTCTGTTCGCCCTACCCTAGAAGTTTAATAGTGCATTTCACTCGACATTTCATGCGCTTTGAGATGCCGCTTAGCCCAATAAGTTATCTGAAATAGGAGCGACGTAAATTGAACAAATGTGATAGAATTTCGCTGAATTCTTAAATTAACTATAATTAAAAATTATCTAATCGGGTCACCGATTGCCCTATGATAGAAGTTTAATAGTGCATTTTACTCGCCATTCCACGCGCTTTATGTTGCCGCCTAGCCCAGTACGCTATCTGAAATAGGAGCGACGTAAATTGAACGAATGTGATAGAATTTAGCTGGATTCTTAAATTAACCACAATATAAAATGATCTAATCGGGTCTCTGTTTGATCTACCCTAGAAGTTTAATTGTATATTTTACTCGCCAATACATGCGCTTTGAGATGCCGCATATCCCAGTACGCTATCTGAAATAGGAGCGACGTAAGTTGAACAAATGTGATAGAATTTCGCTGAATTCTTTTATTAACCATAATGTAAAATGATCTAATCGGGTCTCTGTTCGCCCTAGCCTAGAAGTTTAACAGAGCATTTTACTCGCCATGTCATGCGCTTTGAGATGCCGCTTAGCCCAATACGCTATCTGAAATAGGAGCGACGTAAATTGAACAAATGTGATAGAATTTCGCTGAATTCTTAAATTAACCATAACATAAAATGATCTAATCGGGTCTCTGCTTGCCCTACCCTAGAAGTTTAATAGTGCATTTTACTCCTAATTTCATGCGCTTTGAGAAGCCGCTTAGCCCAATACGCTATCTGAAATAGGAGCGACGTAAATTGAACAAATGTGATAGAATTTTGCTGAATTCTTAAATTAACCATAATATAAAATGATCTAATCGGGTCTCTGTTTGCCCTACCGTAGAAGTTTAATAGTGCATTTTACTCGCCATGTCATGCGCTTTGAAATGCCGCTTAGCCCAATACGCTATCTGAAATAGGAGCGACGTAAATTGAACAAATGTGATAGAATTTCGCTGAATCCTTATATTAACCAAAATATAAAATGATCTAATCGGGTCTCTGATTGCCCTATCATAGAAGTTTAATAGTGCATTTTACTCGCCATTCCACGCGCTTTAAGATGACGCGTAGCCCAGTACGCTATCTGAAATAGGAGCGACGTAAATTGAACAAATGTGATAGAATGTCGCTGAATCCTTATATTAACCAAAATATAAAATGATCTAATCGGGTCTCTTATTGCCCTATCATAGAAGTTTCACAGGGTATTTTACTCGCCATTCCACGCGCTTTAAGATGCCGCCTAGCCCAGTACGCTATCTGAAATAGGAACGACGTAAATTGAACAAGTGTGATAGAATTTCGTTGAATTCTTAAATTAACCATAATATAAAATGATCAAATCGGGCCTCTGTCTGCCATACCCTAGAAGTTTAATAGTGCATTTTATTCGGCATTTCATGCGCTTTGAGATGCCGCTGAGCCCAATACGCTATCTGAAATATCAGCGACGTAAATTGAACAAATGTGATAGAATTTCGCTGAATTCTTATATTAACCTTAATGTAAAATGGTCTAATCGGGTCTCTGTTCGCCCTACCCTAGAAGTTTAATAGTGCATTTCTCTCGTCATTTCATGCGCTTTAAGATGCCGCTTAGCCCTGTAACCTATCTGAAATAGGAGCGATGTAAATTGAACAAATGTGATAGAATTACGCTTAATTCTTATATTAACCGTAATATAAAATGATCTAATCGGGTCTCTGTTTGCGTTATCCTAGAAGTTTAGTATTGCATTTTACTCGCCATTTCATGCGCTTTGAGATGCCGCTCATCCAAATACGCTATCTGAAATAGGAGCGACGTAAATTGAACAAATGTGATAGGGTTTCGCTGAATTCTTATATTAACCATAATATAAAATGATCTAATCGGGTCTCTGATTGCCCTATCATAGAAGTTTAATAGTGCATTTTACTCGTCATTTCATGCGCTTTGAGATGCCGCTTATCCCAATACGCTATCTGAAATAGGAGCGACGTAAGTTGAACAAATGTGATAGAATTTCGCTGAATTCTTTTATTAACCATAATGTAAAATGATCTAATCGGGTCTCTGTTCGCCCTAACCTAGAAGTTTAACAGTGCATTTTACTCGCCATGTCATGCGCTTTGAGATGCCGCTTAGCCCAATACGCTATCTGAAATAGGAGCGACGTAAATTGAACAAATGTGATAGAATTTCGCTGAATTCTTAAATTAACCATAACATAAAATGATCTAATCGGGTCTCTGCTTGCCCTACCCTAGAAGTTTAATAGTGCATTTTACTCCTAATTTCATGCGCTTTGAGAAGCCGCTTAGCCCAATACGCTATCTGAAATAGGAGCGACGTAAATTGAACAAATGTGATAGAATTTTGCTGAATTCTTAAATTAACCATAATATAAAATGATCTAATCGGGTCTCTGTTTGCCCTACCGTAGAAGTTTAATAGTGCATTTTACTCGCCATGTCATGCGCTTTGAAATGCCGCTTAGCCCAATACGCTATCTGAAATAGGAGCGACGTAAATTGAACAAATGTGATAGAATTGCGCTGCATTATTATATTAACCTTAATGTAAAATGATCTAATCGATTCTCTGTGTGCCCTAGCCTAGAAGTTTAATAGTGCATTTTATCCGCCATTTCATACGCTTTGAGATGCCGCTTAGCCCAATACGCTATCTGAAATAGGAGCGACGTAAATTGAACGAATGTGATAGAATTTCGTTGAATTCTTATATTAACCAAAATATAAAATGATCTAGTCGGGTCTCTCATTGCCCGATCATAGAAGTTTAATAGTGCATTTTCCTCGCCATTCCACGAGCTTTAAGATGCCGCCTCGCCCAGTACGCTATCCGAAATAGGACCGACGTAAATTGAACAAATGTGATAGAATTTCGCTGAATTCTTATATTAACCAAAATATAAAATGATCTAATCGGGTCTCTGTTTGCCCTATCATAGAAGGCTAATAGTGCATTTTACTCGCTATTCCACGCGCTTTAAGATGCCGGCCAGGCCAGTAGGCTATCTGAAATAGGAGTGACGTAAATTGAACAAACGTGATAGGATGTCGCTGAATTCTTATATTAACCAAAATATAAAATGATCTAATCGGGTCTCTGATTGCCCTATCATAGAAGGCTAATAGTGCATTTTACCTGCTATTCCACGCGCTTTAAGATGCCGGCCAGGCCAGTAGGCTATCTGAAATAGGAGTGACGTAAATTGAACAAATGTGATAGAATTACTCTTAATTCTTTTATTAACCATAATGTAATATGATCTAATCGGGTCTCTGTTCGCCCTACCATAGAAGTCTAATGGTGCATTTCACTCGACATTTCACGCGCTTTGAGATGCCGCCTAGCCCAGTACGCTATCTGAAATAGGAGGGACGTAAATTGAACTAATGTGATAGAATTTTGCTGAATTCTTAAATTAACCATAATATAAAATGATCTAATCGGGTCTCTGATTGCCGTATCATAGTAGTTTAATAGTGCATTTAATTCGCCATTCCACGCGCTTTAAGATGCCGGCTAGCCCAGTACGCTATCTGAAATAGGAGCGACGTAAATTGAACAAATGTGATAGAAATACGCTGAATTCTTATACTAACCGTAATATAAAATGATCTAATCGGGTCTCTGTTTGCCTTACCCTAGAAGTTTAATAGTGCATTTCACTCGTCATTTCATGCGCTTTGAGATGCCGCTTAGCCCAATAAGCTATCTGAAATAGGAGCGACGTAAATTGAACGAATGTGATAGAATTTCGTTGAATTCTTATATTAACCAAAATATAAAATGATCTAGTCGAGTCTCTCATTGCCCGATCATAGAAGTTTAATAGTGCATTTTCCTCGTCATTCCACGCGCTTTAAAATCCGCCTAGCCCAGTACGCTATCTGAAATAGGACCGACGTAAATTGAACAAATGTGATAGAATTTCGCTGGATTCTTATATTTACCAAAATATAAAATGATCTAATCGGGTCTCTGTTCGCCCTAGCCTAGAAGTTTAGTACTGCATTTTACTCGCCCTTCCACGCGCTTTAAGATGCCGGCTAGCCCAGTACGCTATCTGAAATAGGAACGACGTAAATTGAACAAATGTGATAGAATTTTGCTGAATTCTTATATTAACCTTAATGTAAAATGATCTAATCGGGTCTCTGTTCGCCCTACCCTAGAAGTTTAATAATGCATTTCACTCTACATTTCATGCGCTTTGAGATGCCGCTTAGCCCAATTCGCTATCTGCAATAGGAGCGACGTAAATTGAACAAATGTGATAGAATTACGCTGAATTCTTATATTAACCTTAATGTAAAATGATCTAATCGGGTCTCTGTTCGCCCTACCCTAGAAGTTTAATAGTGCATTTCACTCGTCATTTCATGCGCTTTGAGATGCCGCTTAGCCCAATAAGCTATCTGAAATAGGAGCGACGTAAATTGAACGAATGTGATAGAATTTCGTTGAATTCTTATATTAACCAAAATATAAAATGATCTAGTCGAGTCTCTCATTGCCCGATCATAGAAGTTTAATAGTGCATTTTCCTCGTCATTCCACGCGCTTTAAAATCCGCCTAGCCCAGTACGCTATCTGAAATAGGAGCGACATAAATTGAACAAATGTGATAGAATTTCGCTGAATTCTTTTATTAACCATAATGTAAAATGATCTGATCGGGTCTCTGTTCGCCCTAGCCTAGAAGTTTAATAGTGAATTATATTCGCCACTTCATGCGCTTTGAGATGCCGCATGGCCGAATACGCTATCTGAAATAGGAGCGATGTAAATTGAACAAATGTGATACAATTTCCCTGAAATCTTATATTAAACAAAATATAAAATGATCTAATCGGGTCTCTGATTGCCCTATCATAGAAGTTTAGTAGAGCATTTTACTCGCCATTCCACGCGCTTTAAGATGCCGCTAAGCCCAATACGCTATCTGGAATAGGAGCGACGTAAACTGAACAAACGTGATAGGATGTCGCTGAATTCTTATATTAACCAAAATATAAAATGATCTAATCGGGTCTCTGATTGCCCTATCATAGAAGGCTAATAGTGCATTTTACTCGCTATTCCACGCGCTTTAAGATGCCGGCTAGCCCAGTAGGCTATCTGAAATAGGAGTGACGTAAATTGAACAAATGTGATAGAATTACTCTTAATTCTTTTATTAACCATAATGTAATATGATCTAAACGGGTCTCTGTTCGCCCTACCATAGAAGTCTAATGGTGCATTTCACTCGACATTTCACGCGCTTTGAGATGCCGCCTAGCCCAGTACGCTATCTGAAATAGGAGCGACGTAAATTGAACTAATGTGATAGAATTTTGCTGAATTCATAAATTAACCATAATATAAAATGATCTAATCGGGTCTCTGATTGCCCTATCATAGTAGTTTAATAGTGCATTTAATTCGCCATTCCACGCGCTTTAAGATGCCGGCTATCCCAGTACGCTATCTGAAATAGGAGCGACGTAAATTGAACTAATGTGATAGAATTTTGCTGAATTCTTAAATTAACCATAATATAAAATGATCTAATCGCTTCTCTGTTTGCCCTACCCTAGAAGTTTAATAGTGCATTTTACTCGCCATTTCATACGCTTTGAGGTGCCGCTTAGCCCAATACGCTATCAGAAATATGAGCGACGTAAATTGAACAAATGTGATAGAATTTCGCTGAATTCTTATATTAACCTTAATGTAAAATGATCTAATCGTGTCTCTGTTCGCCCTACCCTAGAAGTTTAATGTTGCATTCAACTCGTCATTTCATGCGCCTTGAGATGCCGCCTAGCCCAGTACGCTATCTTATATAGGATCGACGTAAATTGAACAAATGTGATAGAATTTTGCTGAATCCTTAAATTAACCATAATACAAAATGATCTAATCGGGTCTCTGATTGCCCTATCATAGAAGTTTAGTAGTGCATTTTATTAGACATTTCATGCGCTTTGAGATGCTGCTTAGCCCAATACGTTATCTGATATAGGAGCGACGTAAATTGAACAAATGTGATAGAATTTCCCTGAAATCTTATATTAAACAAAATATAAAATGATCTAATCGGGTCTCCGATTGCCCTATCATAGAAGTTTAGTAGTGCATTTTACTCGCCCTTCCACGCGCTTTAAGATGCCGTCTAGCCCAGTACGCTATCTGAAATAGGAGCGACGTAAGTTGAACAAATGTGATAGAATTACGCTGAATTCTTATATTAACCATAATATAAAATGATCCAATCGGGTCTCTGTTTGCCTTACCCTAGAAGATTAATAGTGCATGTAACTCGCCATTTCATGCGCTTTGAGATTCCGCTTAGCCCAATACTCTATCTGAAATAGGAGCGACGTAAATAGAACAAATGTGGTAGAATTTCGCTGAATTCTCAAATTAACTATAATATAAAATTATCTAATCGGGTCTCTGTTTGCCGTACCATAGAAGTTTAATAGTGCATTTTACTCGCCATTCCACGCGCTTTAAGGTGCCGCTTAGCCCGATACGCTATCTGGAATAGGAGCGACGTAAATTGAACAAATGTGATAGGATTTCCCTGAATTCTTATATTAACATTAATGTAAAATGATCTAATCGGGTCTCTGTTCGCCCTACCCTCGAAGTTTAATATTGCATTGCACTCGTCATTTCATGCGCTTTGAGATGCCGCTTAGCCCTATACGCTATCTGAAATAGGAGCGACGTAAATTGAACAAATGTGGTAGAATTACGCTGAATTCTTATATTAACCGTAATATAAAATGATCTAATCGGGTCTCTCTTTGCCTTACCCTAGAAGTTTAATAGTGCATTTCACTCGTCATTTCATGCGCTTTGAGTTGCCGCTTAGCCCACTACGCTATCTGCAATAGGAGAGACATAAATTGAACAAATGTGATAGAATTTCGCTGAATTCTTTTATTAACCGTAATGTAAAATGATCTAATCGGGTCTCTGTTCGCCCTAGCCTATAAGCTTTATAGTGCATTTTATTCGCCATTTCATGCGCTTAGAGATGCCGCTTAGCCCAATACGCTATCTGAAATAGGAACGACGTAAATTGAACAAATGTGATAGAATTTCGCTGTATTCTTATATTAACCAAATTATAAAATGATCTAATCGGGTCTCTGATTGCCCTATCATAGAAGTTTAATAGTGCATTTTACTCGCCATTCCACGCGCTTTAAGATGCCGCGTAGCCCAGTACGCTATCTGAAATAGGAGCGACGTAAATTAAACAAATGTGATAGAAGTTTGCTGAATCCTTAAATTAACGGTAATATAAAATGATATAATCGGGTCTCTGTTTGCCCTACCCTAGAAGTTTATTAGTACATTTTACTCGCCATTTCATGCGCTTTGATATGCCGCTTAGCCCAATACGCTATCTGAAATAGGAGCGACGTAGGTTGAACAAATGTGATAGAATTACGCAGTGTTCTTATATTAACCGTAATATAAAATGATCTAATCGGGTTTCTGTTTGCCCTACCCTAGAAGTTTAATCGTGCGTTTTACTCGACATTTCAGGCGCTTTCAGATGCCGCTTAGCCCAATGCGCTATCCGAAATAGGAGCAACGTAAATTGAACAAATGTGATAGAATTTCGCTGCATTCATATATTAACCAAAATATAAAATGATCTAATCGGGTCTCTGATTGCCCTATCAGAGAAGTTTAATAGTGGATTTCACTCGCAATTTCATGCGCTTTGAGATGCCGCTTAACCCAATCCGCTATCTGGAATAGGAGCGACGTAAATTGAACAAATGTGATAGAATTACGCTTAATTCTTATATTAACCATAATATAAAATGATCTAATCGGGTCTCTCTTTCCCTTACCCTAGAAGTTTAATAGTGCACTTCACTCGACATTTCATGCGCTTTGAGATGCCGCTTATCCCAATACGCTATCTGAAATAGGAGCGACGTAGGTTGAACAAATGTGATAGAATTACGCTGTATTCTTATATTAACCGTAATATAAAATGATCTAATCGGGTCTCTGTTTGGTTTACCCTAGAAGTTTAATAGTGCATTTTACTCGTCATTTCATGCGCTTTGAGATTCCGCTTAGCCCACTACGCTATCTGAAATAGGAGCGACGTAAATTGAACAAATGTGATAGAATTTTGCTGAATTCCTTTATTAACCATAATGTAAAATGATCTAATTGGGTCTCTGTTCGCCCTAGCCGAGAAGTTAAATAGTGCATTTTACTCGCCATTTGATGCGTTTTGAGATGCCGCTTAGCCCAATACGCTATCTGAAATAGGAGCGACGTAAATTGAACAAATGTGATAGAATTTCGCTGAATTCTTATATTAACCTTAATGTAAAATGATCTAATCGGGTCTCTGTTTGCCATACCGTAGAAGTTTAATAGTGCATTTTGCTCGCCATTTCATGCGCATTTGAGATGCCGCTGAGCCCAATACGCGATCTGAAATAGGAGCGACGTAAATTGAACAAATGTGATAGAATTTCGCTGAATTCATATATTGCCCAAAATATAAAATGATCTAATCGGGTCTCTGATTGCCCTATCATAGAAGTTTAATAGTGCATTTTACTCGCCATTCCACGCGTTTTAAGATGCCGCCTAGCCCAGTACGCTATCTGAAATCGGAGCGACGTAAATTGAACAAATGAGATAGAATTTTGCTGAATTCTTAAATTAACCATAATATAAAATGATCTAATCGGGTTTCTGTTTGTCCTACCCCAGAAGTTTAATAGTGCATTTCACTCGTAATTTCATGCGCTTTGAGATGCCGCTTAACCCAATCCGCTATCTGGAATAGGAGCGACGTAAATTGAACAAATGTGATAGAATTACGCTTAATTCTTATATTAACCATAATATAAAATTATCTAATCGGGTCTCTCTTTCCCTTACCCTAGAAGTTTAATAGTGCACTACACTCGTCATTTCATGCGCTTTGAGATGCCGCTTATCCCAATACGCTATCTGCAATAGGAGCGACATAGGTTGAACAAATGTGATAGAATTTCGCTGAATTCCTTTATTAACCATAATGTAAAATGATCTAATCGTGTCTCTGTTCGCCCTAGCCGAGAAGTTAAATAGTGCATTTTACTCGCCATTTGATGCGTTTTGAGATGCCGTTTAGCCCAATACGCTATCTGAAATAGGAGCGACGTAAATTGAACAAGTGTGATAGAATTTCGTTGAATTCTTAAATTAACCATAATATAAAATGATCTCATCGGGTCTCTGTTTGCCATACCGTAGAAGTTTAATAGTGCATTTTGCTCGCCATTTCATGCGCTTTGAGATGCCGCTGAGCCCAATACGCGATCTGAAATAGGAGCGACGTAAATTGAACAAATGTGATAGACTTTCCCTGAATTCTTATATTAACCTTAATGTAAAATGATCTAATCGGGTCTCTGTTTGCCCTAGCCTAGAAGTTTAATAGAGCAATTTATTAGACATTTCATGCGCTTTGAGATGCCGCTTAGCCCAATACGCTATCTGAAATAGGAGCGACGTAAATTGAACAAATGTGATAGAATTTCCCTGATATCTTATATTAAACAAAATATAAAATGATCTAATTGGGTCTCCGATTGCCCTATCATAGAAGTTTAGTAGTGCATTTTACTCGCCCTTCCACGCGATTTAAGATGCCGTCTAGCCCAGTACGCTATCTGAAATAGGAGCGACGTAAGTTGAACAAATGTGATAGAATTACGCTGAATTCTTATATTAACCGTAATATAAAATGATCTAATCGGGTCTCTGTTTGCCTTACCCTAGAAGTTTAATAGTGCATTGTACTCGCCATTTCATGCGCTTCGAGATGCCGCGTAGCCCAATACGCTATCTGAAATGGGAGCGACGTAAATTGAACAAATGTGATAGAATTTCGCTGAATTCTTAAATTAACCATAATATAAAATGATCTAATCGGGTCTCTGTTTGATCTACCCTAGAAGTTTAATTGTATATTTTACTCGCCAATACATGCGCTTTGAGATGCCGCTTAGCCCAATACGCTATCTGAAATAGGAGCGACGTAAATTGAACAAATGTGATAGAATTTTGCTGAATTCTTAAATTAACCATAATATAAAATGATCTAATCGGGTCTCTGTTTGCCCTACCGTAGAAGTTTAATAGTGCATTTTACTCGCCATTTCATGCGCTTTGAAATGCCGCTTAGCCCAATACGCTATCTGAAATAGGAGCGACGTAAATTGAACAAATGTGATAGAATTTCGCTGAATTCTTAAATTAACCATAGTATAAAATGATCTAATCGGGTCTCTGTTTGTCGTACCCTAGAAGTTTAATAGTGCATTTTACTCGCCATTTCATGCGCATTGAGATGCCGCTTAGCCCAATGCGCTATCTGAAATAAGAGCGACGTAAATTGAACAAATGTGATAGAATTTCCCTGAATTCTTATATTAACCCAAATATAAAATGATCTAATCGGGTCCCTGATTGCCCTATCATCGAAGTTAAATAGTGAATTTCACTCGCCATTCCACGCGCTTTAAGATGCCGCCTAGCCCAGTACGCTATCTGAAATAGGAGCGACGTAAATTGAACAATCGTGATAGGATTTCGCTGAATTCTTATATTAACCAAAATATAAAATGATCTAATCGGGTCTCTGATTGCCCTATCATAGAAGGCTAATAATGCATTTTACTCGCTATTCCACGCGCTTTAAGATGCAGGCTAGCCCAGTAGGCTATCTGAAATAGGAGTGACGTAAATTCAACAAATGTGATAGAATTACGCTTAATTCTTATATTAACCTTAATGTAAAATGATCTAATCGGGTCTCTGTTCGCCCTACTCTAGAAGTTTAATAGTGCACTTCACTCGCCATTTCATGCGCTTTGAGATGCCGCTTAGCCCAATACGCTACCTGAAATACGAGGGACGTAAATTGAACAAATGTGATAGAATTTCGCTGAATCCTTATATTAACCAAAATATAAAATGATCTAATCGGGTCTCTGATTGCCCTATCATAGAAGTTTAATAGGGCATTTTACTCGCCATTCCACGCGCTTTAAGATGACGCCTAGCCCAGTACGCTATCTGAAATAGGAGCGACGTAAATTCAACAAATGTGATAGAATTTCGCTGAATCTTTATATTAACCAAAATATAAAATGATCTAATCGGGTCTCTTATTGCCCTATCATAGAAGTTTCATAGGGTATTTTACTCGCTATTCCACGCGCTTTAAGATGCCGCCTAGCCCAGTACGCTATCTGAAATAGGAACGACGTAAATTGAACAAGTGTGATAGAATTTCGTTGAATTCTTAAATTAACCATAATATAAAATGATCAAATCGGGTCTCTGTCTGCCATACCCTAGAAGTTTAATAGTGCATTTTATTCGGCATTTCATGCGCTTTGAGATGCCGCTGAGCCCAATACGCTATCTGAAATATCAGCGACGTAAATTGAACAAATGTGATAGAATTTCGCTGAATTCTTATATTAACCTTAATGTAAAATGATCTAATCGGGTCTCTGTTCGCCCTACCCTAGAAGTTAAATAGTGCATTTCTCTCGTCATTTCATGCGCTTTAAGATGCCGCTTACCCCTGTAACCTATCTGAAATAGGAGCGATGTAAATTGAACAAATGTGATAGAATTACGCTTAATTCTTATATTAACCGTAATATAAAATGATCTAATCGTGTCTCTGTTTGCCTTATCCTAGAAGTTTAGTATTGCATTTTACTCGCCATTTCATGCGCTTTGAGATGCCGCTTATCCAAATACGCTATCTGAAATAGGAGCGACGTAAATTGAACAAATGTGATAGAATTTCGCTGAATTCGTAAATTAACTATAATATAAAATGATCTAATCGGGTCACTGATTGCCCTATCATAGAAGTTTAATAGTACATTTTACTCGCCATTCCACGCGCTTTAAGTTGCCGCCTAGCCCAGTACGCTATCTGAAATAGGAGCGACGTAAATTGAACGAATGTGATAGAATTTTGCTGAATTCTTAAACTAACCACAATATAAAATGATCTAATCGGGTCTCTGTTTGATCTACCCTAGAAGTTTAATTGTATATTTTACTCGCCAATTCATGCGCTTTGAGATGCCGCTTATCCCAATACGCTATCTGAAATAGGAGCGACGTAAGTTGAACAAATGTGATAGAATTTTGCTGAATTCTTAAATTAACCATAATATAAAATGATCTAATCGGGTCTCTGTTTGCCCTACCGTAGAAGTTTAATAGTGCATTTTACTCGCCATTTCATGCGCTTTGAAATGCCGCTTAGCCCAATACGCTATCTGAAATAGGAGCGACGTAAATTGAACAAATGTGTTAGAATTTCCCTGAATTCTTAAATTATCCATATTATAAAATGATCTAATCGGGTTTCTGTTCGCCCTAGCCGAGAAGTTTAATAGTGCATTTTACTCGCCATTTCATGCGATTTGAGATACTGCTTAGCCCAATACGCTATCTGAAATAAGAGCGACGTAAATTGAACAAATGTGAGAGAATTTCGCTGAATTCTTATATTAACCTTAATGTAAAATGTTCTAATCGGGTCTCTGTTTGCCCTACCCTAGAAGTTTAATGGTGCATTTCACTCCTCATTTCATGCGCTTTGAGATGCCGCTTAGCCCAATAAGCTATCTGAAATAGGAGCGACGTAGGTTGAACAAATGTGATAGAATTACGCTGTATTCTTATATTAACCGTAATATAAAATGATCTAATCGGGTCTCTGTTTGGTTTACCCTAGAAGTTTAATAGTGCATTTTACTCGTCATTTCATGCGCTTTGAGATTCCGCTTAGCCCACTACGCTATCTGAAATAGGAGCGACGTAAATTGAACAAATGTGATAGAATTTTGCTGAATTCCTTTATTAACCATAATGTAAAATGATCTAATCGGGTCACTGTTCGCCCTAGCTGAGAAGTTAAATAGTGCATTTTACTCGCCATTTGATGCGTTTTGAGATGCCGCTTAGCCCAATACGCTATCTGAAATAGGAGCGACGTAAATTGAACAAATGTGATAGAATTTCGCTGAATTCTTATATTAACCTTAATGTAAAATGATCTAATCGGATCTCTGTTCGCCCTATCATAGAACTTTAATAGTGCATTTTATTCGCCATTTCATACGCTTTGAGATGCCGCTTAGCCCAATACGCTATCTGAAATAGGAGCGACGTAAATTGAACAAATGTGATAGAATTTCGCTGAATTCATATATTGCCCAAAATATAAAATGATCTAATCGGGTCTCTGATTGCCCTATCATAGAAGTTTAATAGTGCATTTTACTCGCCATTCCACGCGTTTTAAGATGCCGCCTAGCCCAGTACGCTATCTGAAATCGGAGCGACGTAAATTGAACAAATGAGATAGAATTTTGCTGAATTCTTAAATTAACCATAATATAAAATGATCTAATCGGGTTTCTGTTTGTCCTACCCCAGAAGTTTAATAGTGCATTTCACTCGTAATTTCATGCGCTTTGAGATGCCGCTTAACCCAATCCGCTATCTGGAATAGGAGCGACGTAAATTGAACAAATGTGATAGAATTACGCTTAATTCTTATATTAACCATAATATAAAATTATCTAATCGGGTCTCTCTTTCCCTTACCCTAGAAGTTTAATAGTGCACTACACTCGTCATTTCATGCGCTTTGAGGTGCCGCTTATCCCAATACGCTATCTGCAATAGGAGCGACGTAGGTTGAACAAATGTGATAGAATTTCGCTGAATTCCTTTATTAACCATAATGTAAAATGATCTAATCGTGTCTCTGTTCGCCCTAGCCGAGAAGTTAAATAGTGCATTTTACTCGCCATTTGATGCGTTTTGAGATGCCGTTTAGCCCACTACGCTATCTGAAATAGGAGCGACGTAAATTGAACAAGTGTGATAGAATTTCGTTGAATTCTTAAATTAACCATAATATAAAATGATCTCATCGGGTCTCTGTTTGCCATACCGTAGAAGTTTAATAGTGCATTTTGCTCGCCATTTCATGCGCTTTGAGATGCCGCTGAGCCCAATACGCGATCTGAAATAGGAGCGACGTAAATTGAACAAATGTGATAGAATTTCGCTGAATTCATATATTGCCCAAAATATAAAATGATCTAATCGGGTCTCTGATTGCCCTATCATAGAAGTTTAATAGTGCATTTTACTCGCCATTCCACGCGTTTTAATATGCCGCCTAGCCCAGTACGCTATCTGAAATCGGAGCGACGTAAATTGAACAAATGAGATAGAATTTTGCTGAATTCTTAAATTAACCATAATATAAAATGATCTAATCGGGTTTCTGTTTGTCCTACCCCAGAAGTTTAATAGTGCATTTCACTCGTAATTTCATGCGCTTTGAGATGCCGCTTAACCCAATCCGCTATCTGGAATAGGAGCGACGTAAGTTGAACAAATGTGATAGAATTTTGCTGAATTCTTAAATTAACCATAATATAAAATGATCTAATCGGGTCTCTGTTTGCCCTACCGTAGAAGTTTAATAGTGCATTTTACTCGCCATTGCATGCGCTTTGAAATGCCGCTTAGCCCAATACGCTATCTGAAATAGGAGCGACGTAAATTGAACAAATGTGATAGAATTTCCCTGAATTCTTAAATTATCCATAATATAAAATGATCTAATCGGGTTTCTGTTCGCCCTAGCCGAGAAGTTTAATAGTGCATTTTACTCGCCATTTCATGCGCTTTGAGATGCCGCTTAGCCCAATACGCTATCTGAAATAGGAGCGACGTAAATTGAACAAGTGTGATAGAATTTCGTTGAATTCTTAAATTAACAATAATATAAAATGATCTAATCGGGTCTCTGATTGCCCTATCATAGAAGTTTAATAGGGAATTTTACTCGCCATTCCACGCGCTTTAAGATGACGCCTAGCCCAGTACGCTATCTGAAATAGGAGCGACGTAAATTGAACAAATGTGATAGAATTTCGCTGAATCTTTATATTAACCAAAATATAAAATGATCTAATCGGGTCTCTTATTGCCCTATCATAGAAGTTTCATAGGGTATTTTACTCGCCATTCCACGCGCTTTAAGATGCCGCCTAGCCCAGTACGCTATCTGAAATAGGAACGACGTAAATTGAACAAGTGTGATAGAATTTCGTTGAATTCTTAAATTAACCATAATATAAAATGATCAAATCGGGTCTCTGTCTGCCATACCCTAGAAGTTTAATAGTGCATTTTATTCGGCATATCATGCGCTTTGAGATGCCGCTGAGCCCAATACGCTATCTGAAATATCAGCGACGTAAATTGAACAAATGTGATAGAATTTCGCTGAATTCTTATATTAACCTTAATGTAAAATGATCTAATCGGGTCTCTGTTCGACCTACCCTAGAAGTTAAATAGTGCATTTCTCTCGTCATTTCATGCGCTTTAAGATGCCGCTTACCCCTGTAACCTATCTGAAATAGGAGCGATGTAAATTGAACAAATGTGATAGAATTACGCTTAATTCTTATATTAACCGTAATATAAAATGATCTAATCGTGTCTCTGTTTGCCTTATCCTAGAAGTTTAGTATTGCATTTTACTCGCCATTTCATGCGCTTTGAGATGCCGCTTATCCAAATACGCTATCTGAAATAGGAGCGACGTAAATTGAACAAATGTGATAGAATTTCGCTGAATTCTTAAATTAACTATAATATAAAATGATCTAATCGGGTCACTGATTGCCCTATCATAGAAGTTTAATAGTGCATTTTACTCGCCATTCCACGCGCTTTAAGTTGCCGCCTAGCCCAGTACGCTATCTGAAATAGGAGCGACGTAAATTGAACAAATGTGATAGAATTTCGCTGAATTCTTAAATTAACCATAACATAAAATGATCTAATCGGGTCTCTGTTTGATCTACCCTAGAAGTTTAATTGTATATTTTACTCGCCAATTCATGCGCATTCAGATGCCGCTTATCCCAATACGCTATCTGAAATAGGAGCGACGTAAGTTGAACAAATGTGATAGAATTTTGCTGAATTCTTAAATTAACCATAATATAAAATGATCTAATCGGGTCTCTGTTTGCCCTACCGTAGAAGTTTAATAGTGCATTTTACTCGCCATTTCATGCGCTTTGAAATGCCGCTTAGCCCAATACGCTATCTGAAATAGGAGCGACGTAAATTGAACAAATGTGATAGAAGTTCCCTGAATTCTTATATTAACCTTAATGTAAAATGATCTAATCGGGTCTCTGTTTGCCCTAGCCGAGAAGTTTAATAGTGAATTTTATTCGACATTTCATGCGCTTTGAGATGCCGCTTAGCCCAATACGCTATCTGAAATATGAGCGACGTAGATTGAACAAATGTGATAGTAATTCGCTGAATTCTTATATTAACCCAAATATAAAATGATCTAATCGGGTGCCTGATTGCCCTATCATCGAAGTTTCATAGTGCATTCTACTCGCCATTCCACGCGCTTTAAGAGGCCGGCTAGCCCAGTAGGCTATCTGAAATATGAGCGACGTAAATTGAACGAATGTGATAGAATTTCGCTGAATTCTTATATTAACCTTAATGTAAAATGATCTAATCGGGTCTCTGTTCGCCCTACCCTAGAAGTTTAATGGTGCATTTCACTCCTCATTTCATGCGCTTTGAGATGCCGCTTAGCCCAATAAGCTATCTGAAATAGGAGCGACGTAAATTGAACAAATGTGATAGAATTTCCCTGAATTCTTATATTAACCCAAATATAAAATGATCTAATCGGGTCCCTGAATGCCCTATCATCGAAGTTTCATAGTGCATTCTACTCGCCATTCCACGCGCTTTAATATGCCGCCTAGCTCAGTACGCTATCTGAAATAGGAACGACGTAAATTGAACAAATGTGATAGAATTTCGCTGAATTCTTATATTAACCAAAATATAAAATGATCTAATCGGATCTCTGATTGCCCTATCATAGAAGGCTAATAGTGCATTTTACTCGCTATTCCAAGCGCTTTAAGATGCAGGCTAGCCCAGTAGGCTATCTGAAATAGGAGTGACGTAAATTCAACAAATGTGATAGAATTACGCTTAATTCTTATATTAACCTTAATGTAAAATGATCTAATCGGGTCTCTGTTCGTCCTACACTAGAAGTTTAATAGTGCACTTCACTTGCCATTTCATGTGCTTTGAGATGCCGCCTAGCCCAGTACGCTATCTGAAATAGGAGCGACGTAAGTTTAACAAATGTGATAGAATTACGCTGAATTCTTATATTAACCGTAATATAAAATGATCTAATCGGGTCCCTGTTTGCCTTACCCTAGAAGGTTAATAGTGCATTTAACTCGCCATTTCATGCTCTTTGAGATGCCGCTTAGCCCAATACGCTATCTGAAATAGGAGCGACGTAAATTGAACAAGTGTGATAGAATTTCGTTGAATTCTTAAATTAACAATAATATAAAATGATCTAATCGGGTCTCTGTTTGCCATACCCTAGAAGTTTATTAGTGCATTTTGCTCGCCATTTAATGCGCTTTGAGATGCCGCTTAGCCCAATACGCTATCTGAAATAGGAGCGACGTAAATTGAACAAATGTGATAGAAGTTCCCTGAATTCTTATATTAACCTTAATGTGAAATGATCTAATCGGGTCTCTGTTTGCCCTAGCCTAGAAGTTTAATAGTGCATTTGATTCGACATTTCATGCGCTTTGAGATGCCGCTTAGCCCAATACGCTATCTGAAATAGGAGCGTCGTAAATTGAACAAATGTGATAGAATTTCCCTGAATTCTTATATTAACCTTAATGTAAAATGATCTAATCGGGTCTCTGTTTGCCCTAGCCTAGAAGTTTAATAGAGCATTTTATTCGACATTTCAGGCGCTTTGAGATGCCGCTTAGCCCAATACGCTATCTGAAATAGGAGCGACGTAAATTGAACAAATGTGATAGAATTTCCCTGAAATCTTATATTAAACAAAATATAAAATGATCTAATCGGGTCTCTGATTGCCCTACCATAGAAGGTTAGTAGCGCATTTTACTCGCCATTTCATGCGCTGTGAGATGCCGCTTAGCCCAATACGCTATCTGAAATATGAGCGACGTAAATTGAACAAATGTGATAGAAATTCGCTGAATTCTTATATTAACCTTAATGTAAAATGATCTAATCGGGTCTCTGTTCGCCCTACTCTAGAAGTTTAATAGTGCATTTCACTCGCGATTCCACGCGCTGTAAGATGCCGCCTAGCCCAGTACGCTATCTGAAATAGGAGCGACGTAAATTGAACACATGTGATAGAATTTCGCTGAATTCTTAAATTAACCATAACATAAAATGATCTAATCGGGTCTCTGTTTGATCTACCCTAGAAGTTTAATTGTATATTTTACTCGCCAATTCATGCGCATTGAGATGCCGCTTATCCCAATACGCTATCTGAAATAGGAGCGACGTAAGTTGAACAAATGTGATAGAATTTTGCTGAATTCTTAAATTAACCATAATATAAAATGATCTAATCGGGTCTCTGTTTGCCCTACCGTAGAAGTTTAATAGTGCATTTTACTCGCCATTTCATGCGCTTTGAAATGCCGCTTAGCCCAATACGCTATCTGAAATAGGAGCGACGTAAATTGAACAAATGTGATAGAAGTTCCCTGAATTCTTATATTAACCTTAATGTAAAATGATCTAATCGGGTCTCTGTTTGCCCTAGCCGAGAAGTTTAATAGTGAATTTTATTCGACATTTCATGCGCTTTGAGATGCCGCTTAGCCCAATACGCTATCTGAAATATGAGCGACGTAGATTGAACAAATGTGATAGAAATTCGCTGAATTCTTATATTAACCCAAATATAAAATGATCTAATCGGGTGCCTGATTGCCCTATCATCGAAGTTTCATAGTGCATTCTACTCGCCATTCCACGCGCTTTAAGAGGCCGGCTAGCCCAGTAGGCTATCTGAAATATGAGCGACGTAAATTGAACGAATGTGATAGAATTTCGCTGAATTCTTATATTAACCTTAATGTAAAATGATCTAATCGGGTCTCTGTTCGCCCTACCCTAGAAGTTTAATGGTGCATTTCACTCCTCATTTCATGCGCTTTGAGATGCCGCTTAGCCCAATAAGCTATCTGAAATAGGTGCGACGTAAATTGAACAAATGTGATAGAATTTCCCTGAATTCTTATATTAACCCAAATATAAAATGATCTAATCGGGTCCCTGATTGCCCTAACATCGAAGTTTCATAGTGCATTCTACTCGCCATTCCACGCGCTTTAATATGCCGCCTAGCTCAGTACGCTATCTGAAATAGGAACGACGTAAATTGAACAAATGTGATAGAATTTCGCTGAATTCTTATATTAACCAAAATATAAAATGATCTAATCGGATCTCTGATTGCCCTATCATAGAAGGCTAATAGTGCATTTTACTCGCTATTCCAAGCGCTTTAAGATGCAGGCTAGCCCAGTAGGCTATCTGAAATAGGAGTGACGTAAATTCAACAAATGTGATAGAATTACGCTTAATTCTTATATTAACCTTAATGTAAAATGATCTAATCGGGTCTCTGTTCGCCCTACACTAGAAGTTTAATAGTGCACTTCACTTGCCATTTCATGTGCTTTGAGATGCCGCCTAGCCCAGTACGCTATCTGAAATAGGAGCGACGTAAGTTTAACAAATGTGATAGAATTACGCTGAATTCTTATATTAACCGTAATATAAAATGATCTAATCGGGTCCCTGTTTGCCTTACCCTAGAAGGTTAATAGTGCATTTAACTCGCCATTTCATGCTCTTTGAGATGCCGCTTAGCCCAATACGCTATCTGAAATAGGAGCGACGTATATTGAACAAGTGTGATAGAATTTCGTTGAATTCTTAAATTAACAATAATATAAAATGATCTAATCGGGTCTCTGTTTGCCATACCCTAGAAGTTTATTAGTGCATTTTGCTCGCCATTTAATGCGCTTTGAGATGCCTCTTAGCCCAATACGCTATCTGAAATAGGAGCGTCGTAAATTGAACAAATGTGATAGAATTTCCGTGAATTCTTATATTAACCTTAATGTAAAATGATCTAATCGGGTCTCTGTTTGCCCTAGCCTAGAAGTTTAATAGAGCATTTTATTCGCCATTTCAGGCGCTTTGAGATGCCGCTTAGCCCAATACGCTATCTGAAATAGGAGCGACGTAAATTGAGCAAATGTGATAGAATTTCCCTGAAATCTTATATTAAACAAAATATAAAATGATCTAATCGGGTCTCTGATTGCCCTATCATAGAAGGTTAGTAGCGCATTTTACTCGCTATTTGATGCGCTGTGAGATGCCGCTTAGCCCAATACGCTATCTGAAATATGAGCGACGTAAATTGAACAAATGTGATAGAAATTCGCTGAATTCTTATATTAACCTTAATGTAAAATGATCTAATCGGGTCTCTGTTCGCCCTACTCTAGAAGTTTAATAGTGCATTTCACTCGCGATTCCACGCGCTGTAAGATGCTGGCTAGCCCAGTAGGCTATCTGAAATATGAGCGACGTAAATTGAACAAATGTGATAGAATTTCGCTGAATTCTTATATTAACCTTAATGTAAAATGATCTAATCGGATCTCTGTTCGCCCTACCCTAGAAGTTTAATGGTGCATTTCACTCCTCATTTCATGCGCTTTGAGATGCCGATTAGCCCAATAAGCTATCTGAAATAGGAGCGACGTAAATTGAACAAATGTGATAGAATTTCGCTGAATTCTTATATTAACCTTAATGTAAAATGATCTAATCGGATCTCTGTTCGCCCTACCCTAGAAGTTTAATAGTGCACTGCTCTCGTCATTTCATGCGCTTTAAGATGCCGCTTAGCCCTGTAACCTATCTGAAATAGGAGCGATGTAAATTGAACAAATGTGATAGAATTACGCTTAATTCTTATATTAACCGTAATATAAAATGATCTAATCGAGTCTCTGTTTGCGTTATCCTAGAAGTTTAGTATTGCATTTTACTCGCCATTTCATGCGCTTTGAGATGCCGCTCATCCAAGTACGCTATCTGAAATAGGAGCGACGTAAATTGAACAAATGTGATAGGGTTTCGCTGAATTCTTATATTAACCATAATATAAAATGATCTAATCGGGTCTCTGATTGCCCTATCATAGAAGTTTAATAGTGCATTTTACTCGCCATTTCATGCGCTTTGAGATGCCGCTTATCCCAATACGCTATCTGAAATAGGAGCGACGTAAGTTGAACAAATGAGATAGAATTTCGCTGAATTCTTTTATTAACCATAATGTAAAATGATTTAATCGGGTCTCTGTTCGCCCTAGCCTAGAAGTTTAACAGTGCATTTTACTCGCCATGTCATGCGCTTTGAGATGCCGCTTAGCCCAATACGCTATCTGAAATAGGAGCGACGTAAATTGAACAAATGTGATAGAATTTCGCTGAATTCTTAAATTAACCATAACATAAAATGATCTAATCGGGTCTCTGCTTGCCCTACCCTAGAAGTTTAATAGTGCATTTTACTCCTAATTTCATGCGCTTTGAGAAGCCGCTTAGCCCAATACGCTATCTGAAATAGGAGCGACGTAAATTGAACAAATGTGATAGAATTTTGCTGAATTCTTAAATTAACCATAATATAAAATGATCTAATCGGGTCTCTGTTTGCCATACCGTAGAAGTTTAATAGTGCATTTTGCTCGCCATTTCATGCGCTTTGAGATGCCGCTGAGCCCAATACGCGATCTGAAATAGGAGCGACGTAAATTGAAAAATGTGATAGACTTTCCCTGAATTCTTATATTAACCTTAATGTAAAATGATCTAATCGGGTCTCTGTTTGTCCTACCCCAGAAGTTTAATAGTGCATTTCACTCGTAATTTCATGCGCTTTGAGATGCCGATTAACCCAATCCGCTATCTGGAATAGGAGCGACGTAAATTGAACAAATGTGATAGAATTACGCTTAATTCTTATATTAACCATAATATAAAATGATCTAATCGGGTCTCTCTTTCCCTTACCCTAGAAGTTTAATAGTGCACTTCACTCGACATTTCATGCGCTTTGAGATGCCGCTTATCCCAATACGCTATCTGAAATAGGAGCGACGTAGGTTGAACAAATGTGATAGACTTTCCCTGAATTCTTATATTAACCTTAATGTAAAATGATCTAATCGGGTCTCTGTTTGTCCTACCCCAGAAGTTTAATAGTGCATTTCACTCGTAATTTCATGCGCTTTGAGATTCCGATTAACCCAATCCGCTATCTGAAATAGGAGCGACGTAAATTGAACAAATGTGAAAGAATTTCCCTGAAATCTTATATTAAACAAATTATAAAATGATCTAATCCGGTCTCTTATTGCCCTATCATAGAAGTTTCATAGTGCATTTTACTCGCCATTCCACGCGCTTTAAGATGCCGCCTAGCCCAGTACGCTATCTGAAATAGGAACGACGTAAATTGAACAAATGTGATAGAATTACGCTGAATTCTTATATTATCCTTAATATAAAATGATCTAATCGGTTCTCTGTTTGCCTTATCCTAGAAGTTTAATAGTACATCTTCCTCGAGATTCCATGCGCTTTGAGATGCCGCCCAGCCCAATACGCTATCTGAAATAGGAGCGACGTAAATTGAACAAATGTGATAGAATTACGCTTAATTCTTATACTAACCATAATATAAAATGATCTAATCGGGTCTCTCTTTCCCTTACCCTAGAAGTTTAATAGTGCACTTCACTCGACATTTCATGCGCTTTGAGATGCCGCTTATCCCAATACGCTATCTGAAATAGGAGCGACGTAGGTTGAACAAATGTGATAGAATTACGCTGTATTCTTATATTAACCGTAATATAAAATGATCTAATCGGGTCTCTGTTTGGTTTACCCTAGAAGTTTAATAGTGCATTTTACTCGTCATTTCATGCGCTTTGAGAATCCGCTTAGCCCACTACGCTATCTGAAATAGGAGCGACGTAAATTGAACAAATGTGATAGAATTTCGCTGAATTCCTTTATTAACCATAATGTAAAATGATCTAATCGTGTCTCTGTTCGCCCTAGCCGAGAAGTTAAATAGCGCATTTTACTCGCCATTTGATGCGTTTTGAGATGCCGTATAGCCCAATACGCTATCTGAAATAGGAGCGACGTAAATTGAACAAGTGTGATAGAATTTCGTTGAATTCTTAAATTAACCATAATATAAAATGATCTCATCGGGTCTCTGTTTGCCATACCGTAGAAGTTTAATAGTGCATTTTGCTCGCCATTTCATGCGCTTTGAGATGCCGCTGAGCCCAATACGCGATCTGAAATAGGAGCGACGTAAATTGAACAAATGTGATAGACTTTCCCTGAATTCTTATATTAACCTTAATGTAAAATGATCTAATCGGGTCTCTGTTTGTCCTACCCCAGAAGTTTAATAGTGCATTTCACTCGTAATTTCATGCGCTTTGAGATGCCGATTAACCCAATCCGCTATCTGGAATAGGAGCGACGTAAATTGAACAAATGTGATAGAATTACGCTTAATTCTTATATTAACCATAATATAAAATGATCTAATCGGGTCTCTCTTTCCCTTACCCTAGAAGTTTAATAGTGCACTTCACTCGACATTTCATGCGCTTTGAGATGCCGCTTATCCCAATACGCTATCTGAAATAGGAGCGACGTAGGTTGAACAAATGTGATAGACTTTCCCTGAATTCTTATATTAACCTTAATGTAAAATGATCTAATCGGGTCTCTGTTTGTCCTACCCCAGAAGTTTAATAGTGCATTTCACTCGTAATTTCATGCGCTTTGAGATTCCGATTAACCCAATCCGCTATCTGAAATAGGAGCGACGTAAATTGAACAAATGTGAAAGAATTTCCCTGAAATCTTATATTAAACAAATTATAAAATGATCTAATCCGGTCTCTTATTGCCCTATCATAGAAGTTTCATAGTGCATTTTACTCGCCATTCCACGCGCTTTAAGATGCCGCCTAGCCCAGTACGCTATCTGAAATAGGAACGACGTAAATTGAACAAATGTGATAGAATTACGCTGAATTCTTATATTATCCTTAATATAAAATGATCTAATCGGTTCTCTGTTTGCCTTATCCTAGAAGTTTAATAGTACATCTTCCTCGAGATTCCATGCGCTTTGAGATGCCGCCCAGCCCAATACGCTATCTGAAATAGGAGCGACGTAAATTGAACAAATGTGATAGAATTACGCTTAATTCTTATATTAACCATAATATAAAATGATCTAATCGGGTCTCTCTTTCCCTTACCCTAGAAGTGTAATAGTGCACTTCACTCGACATTTCATGCGCTTTGAGATGCCGCTTATCCCAATACGCTATCTGAAATAGGAGCGACGTAGGTTGAACAAATGTGATAGAATTACGCTGTATTCTTATATTAACCGTAATATAAAATGATCTAATCGGGTCTCTGTTTGGTTTACCCTAGAAGTTTAATAGTGCATTTTACTCGTCATTTCATGCGCTTTGAGATTCCGCTTAGCCCACTACGCTATCTGAAATAGGAGCGACGTAAATTGAACAAATGTGATAGAATTTCGCTGAATTCCTTTATTAACCATAATGTAAAATGATCTAATCGTGTCTCTGTTCGCCCTAGCCGAGAAGTTAAATAGCGCATTTTACTCGCCATTTGATGCGTTTTGAGATGCCGTATAGCCCAATACGCTATCTGAAATAGGAGCGACGTAAATTGAACAAGTGTGATAGAATTTCGTTGAATTCTTAAATTAACCATAATATAAAATGATCTCATCGGGTCTCTGTTTGCCATACCGTAGAAGTTAAATAGCGCATTTTACTCGTCATTTCATGCGCTTTGAGATTCCGCTTAGCCCACTACGCTATCTGAAATAGGAGCGACGTAAATTGAACAAATGTGATAGAATTTTGCTGAATTCCTTTATTAACCATAATGTAAAATGATCTAATCGGGTCTCTGTTCGCCCTAGCCGAGAAGTTAAATAGTGCATTTTACTCGCCATTCCACGCGTTTTAAGATGCCGCCTAGCCCAGTACGCTATCTGAAATCGGAGCGACGTAAATTGAACAAATGAGATAGAATTTTGCTGAATTCTTAAATTAACCATAATATAAAATGATCTAATCGGGTTTCTGTTTGTCCTACCCCAGAAGTTTAATAGTGCATTTCACTCGTAATTTCATGCGCTTTGAGATGCCGCTTAACCCAATCCGCTATCTGGAATAGGAGCGACGTAAATTGAACAAATGTGATAGAATTACGCTTAATTCTTATATTAACCATAATATAAAATTATCTAATCGGGTCTCTCTTTCCCTTACCCTAGAAGTTTAATAGTGCACTACACTCGTCATTTCATGCGCTTTGAGATGCCGCTTATCCCAATACGCTATCTGCAATAGGAGCGACGTAGGTTGAACAAATGTGATAGAATTTCGCTGAATTCCTTTATTAACCATAATGTAAAATGATCTAATCGTGTCTCTGTTCGCCCTAGCCGAGAAGTTAAATAGTGCATTTTGCTCGCCATTTGATGCGTTTTGAGATGCCGTTTAGCCCAATACGCTATCTGAAATAGGAGCGACGTAAATTGAACAAGTGTGATAGAATTTCGTTGAATTCTTAAATTAACCATAATATAAAATGATCTCATCGGGTCTCTGTTTGCCATACCGTAGAAGTTTAATAGTGCATTTTGCTCGCCATTTCATGCGCTTTGAGATGCCGCTGAGCCCAATACGCGATCTGAAATAGGAGCGACGTAAATTGAACAAATGTGATAGAATTTCGCTGAATTCATATATTGCCCAAAATATAAAATGATCTAATCGGGTCTCTGATTGCCCTATCATAGAAGTTTAATAGTGCATTTTACTCGCCATTCCACGCGTTTTAAGATGCCGCCTAGCCCAGTACGCTATCTGAAATCGGAGCGACGTAAATTGAACAAATGAGATAGAATTTTGCTGAATTCTTAAATTAACCATAATATAAAATGATCTAATCGGGTTTCTGTTTGTCCTACCCCAGAAGTTTAATAGTGCATTTCACTCGTAATTGCATGCGCTTTGAGATGCCGCTTAACCCAATCCGCTATCTGGAATAGGAGCGACGTAAATTGAACAAATGTGATAGAATTACGCTTAATTCTTATACTAACCATAATATAAAATTATCTAATCGGGTCTCTCTTTCCCTTACCCTAGAAGTTTAATAGTGCACTACACTCGTCATTTCATGCGCTTTGAGATGCCGCTTATCCCAATACGCTATCTGCAATAGGAGCGACATAGGTTGAACAAATGTGATAGAATTTCGCTGAATTCCTTTATTAACCATAATGTAAAATGATCTAATCGTGTCTCTGTTCGCCGTAGCCGAGAAGTTAAATAGTGCATTTTACTCGCCATTTGATGCGTTTTGAGATGCCGTTTAGCCCAATACGCTATCTGAAATAGGAGCGACGTAAATTGAACAAGTGTGATAGAATTTCGTTGAATTCTTAAATTAACCATAATATAAAATGATCTCATCGGGTCTCTGTTTGCCATACCGTAGAAGTTTAATAGTGCATTTTGCTCGCCATTTCATGCGCTTTGAGATGCCGCTGAGCCCAATACGCGATCTGAAATAGGAGCGACGTAAATTGCACAAATGTGATAGACTTTCCCTGAATTCTTATATTAACCTTAATGTAAAATGATCTAATCGGGTCTCTGTTTGCCCTAGCCTAGCAGTTTAATAGAGCAATTTATTAGACATTTCATGCGCTTTGAGATGCCGCTTAGCCCAATACGCTATCTGAAATAGGAGCGACGTAAATTGAACAAATGTGATAGAATTTCCCTGAAATCTTATATTAAACAAAATATAAAATGATCTAATTGGGTCTCCGATTGCCCTATCATAGAAGTTTAGTAGTGCATTTTACTCGCCCTTCCACGCGCTTTAAGATGCCGTCTAGCCCAGTACGCTATCTGAAATAGGAGCGACGTAAGTTGAACAAATGTGATAGAATTACGCTGAATTCTTATATTAACCATAATATAAAATGATCCAGTCGGGTCTCTGTTTGCCTTACCCTAGAAGATTAATAGTGCATGTTACTCGCCATTTCATGCGCTTTGAGATGCCGCTTAGCCCAATACGCTATCTGAAATAGGAGCGACGTAAATTGAACAAATGTGATAGAATTGCCTTGAAACCTTATATTAAACAAAATATAAAATTATCTAATCGGGTCTCTGATTGCCCTATCATAGAAGTTTAGTAGTGCATTTTACTCGCCCTTCCACGCGATTTAAGATGCCGTCTAGCCCAGTACGCTATCTGAAATAGGAGCGACGTAAGTTGAACAAATGTGATAGAATTACGCTGAATTCTTATATTAACCGTAATATAAAATGATCTAATCGGGTCTCTGTTTGCCTTACCCTAGAAGTTTAATAGTACATTGTACTCGCCATTTCATGCGCTTCGAGATGCCGCGTAGCCCAATACGCTATCTGAAATGGGAGCGACGTAAATTGAACAAATGTGATAGAATTTCGCTGAATTCTTAAATTAACCATAATATAAAATGATCTAATCGGGTCTCTGTTTGATCTACCCTAGAAGTTTAATTGTATATTTTACTCGCCAATACATGCGCTTTGAGATGCCGCTTATCCCAGTACGCTATCTGAAATAGGAGCGACGTAAATTGAACAAATGTGATAGAATTTCGCTGAATTCTTTTATTAACCATAATGTAAAATGATCTAATCGGGTCTCTGTTCGCCCTAGCCTAGAAGTTTAACAGTGCATTTTACTCGCCATGTCATGCGCTTTGAGATGCCGCTTAGCCCAATACGCTATCTGAAATAGGAGCGACGTAAATTGAACAAATGTGATAGAATTTCGCTGAATTCTTAAATTAACCATAACATAAAATGATCTAATCGGGTCTCTGCTTGCCCTACCCTAGAAGTTTAATAGTGCATTTTACTCCTAATTTCATGCGCCTTGAGAAGCCGCTTAGCCCAATACGCTATCTGAAATAGGAGCGACGTAAATTGAACAAATGTGATAGAATTTTGCTGAATTCTTAAATTAACCATAATATAAAATGATCTAATCGGGTCTCTGTTTGCCCTACCGTAGAAGTTTAATAGTGCATTTTACTCGCCATTTCATGCGCTTTGAAATGCCGCTTAGCCCAATACGCTATCTGAAATAGGAGCGACGTAAATTGAACAAATGTGATAGAATTTCGCTGAATTCTTAAATTAACCATAGTATAAAATGATCTAATCGGGTCTCTGTTTGTCGTACCCTAGAAGTTTAATAGTGCATTTTACTCGCCATTTCATGCGCATTGAGATGCCGCTTAGCCCAATGCGCTATCTGAAATAAGAGCGACGTAAATTGAACAAATGTGATAGAATTTCCCTGAATTCTTATATTAACCCAAATATAAAATGATCTAATCGGGTCCCTGATTGCCCTATCATCGAAGTTAAATAGTGAATTTCACTCGCCATTCCACGCGCTTTAAGATGCCGCCTAGCCCAGTACGCTATCTGAAATAGGAGCGACGTAAATTGAACAATCGTGATAGGATTTCGCTGAATTCTTATATTAACCAAAATATAAAATGATCTAATCGGGTCTCTGATTGCCCTATCATAGAAGGCTAATAATGCATTTTACTCGCTATTCCACGCGCTTTAAGATGCAGGCTAGCCCAGTAGGCTATCTGAAATAGGAGTGACGTAAATTCAACAAATGTGATAGAATTACGCTTAATTCTTATATTAACCTTAATGTAAAATGATCTAATCGGGTCTCTGTTCGCCCTACTCTAGAAGTTTAATAGTGCACTTCACTCGCCATTTCATGCGCTTTGAGATGCCGCTTAGCCCAATACGCTACCTGAAATACGAGGGACGTAAATTGAACAAATGTGATAGAATTTCGCTGAATCCTTATATTAACCAAAATATAAAATGATCTAATCGGGTCTCTGATTGCCCTATCATAGAAGTTTAATTGGGCATTTTACTCGGCATTCCACGCGCTTTAAGATGACGCCTAGCCCAGTACGCTATCTGAAATAGGAGCGACGTAAATTCAACAAATGTGATAGAATTTCGCTGAATCTTTATATTAACCAAAATATAAAATGATCTAATCGGGTCTCTTATTGCCCTATCATAGAAGTTTCATTGGGTATTTTACTCGCTATTCCACGCGCTTTAAGATGCCGCCTAGCCCAGTACGCTATCTGAAATAGGAACGACGTAAATTGAACAAGTGTGATAGAATTTCGTTGAATTCTTAAATTAACCATAATATAAAATGATCAAATCGGGTCTCTGTCTGCCATACCCTAGAAGTTTAATAGTGCATTTTATTCGGCATTTCATGCGCTTTGAGATGCCGCTGAGCCCAATACGCTATCTGAAATATCAGCGACGTAAATTGAACAAATGTGATAGAATTTCGCTGAATTCTTGTATTAACCTTAATGTAAAATGATCTAATCGGGTCTCTGTTCGCCCTACCCTAGAAGTTAAATAGTGCATTTCTCTCGTCATTTCATGCGCTTTAAGATGCCGCTTACCCCTGTAACCTATCTGAAATAGGAGCGATGTAAATTGAACAAATGTGATAGAATTACGCTTAATTCTTATATTAACCGTAATATAAAATGATCTAATCGTGTCTCTGTTTGCCTTATCCTAGAAGTTTAGTATTGCATTTTACTCGCCATTTCATGCGCTTTGAGATGCCGCTTATCCAAATACGCTATCTGAAATAGGAGCGACGTAAATTGAACAAATGTGATAGAATTTCGCTGCATTCTTAAATTAACTATAATATAAAACGATCTAATCGGGTCACTGATTGCCCTATCATAGAAGTTTAATAGTGCATTTTACTCGCCATTCCACGCGCTTTAAGATGCCGCCTAGCCCAGTACGCTATCTGAAATAGGAACGACGTAAATTGAACAAATGTGATAGAATTACGCTGAATTCTTATATTATCCTTAATATAAAATGATCTAATCGGTTCTCTGTTTGCCTTATCCTAGAAGTTTAATAGTACATCTTCCTCGAGATTCCATGCGCTTTGAGATGCCGCCCAGCCCAATACGCTATCTGAAATAGGAGCGACGTAAATTGAACAAATGTGATAGAATTACGCTTAATTCTTATACTAACCATAATATAAAATGATCTAATCGGGTCTCTCTTTCCCTTACCATAGAAGTTTAATAGTGCACTTCACTCGACATTTCATGCGCTTTGAGATGCCGCTTATCCCAATACGCTATCTGAAATAGGAGCGACGTAGGTTGAACAAATGTGATAGAATTACGCTGTATTCTTATATTAACCGTAATATAAAATGATCTAATCGGGTCTCTGTTTGGTTTACCCTAGAAGTTTAATAGTGCATTTTACTCGTCATTTCATGCGCTTTGAGAATCCGCTTAGCCCACTACGCTATCTGAAATAGGAGCGACGTAAATTGAACAAATGTGATAGAATTTCGCTGAATTCCTTTATTAACAATAATGTAAAATGATCTAGTCGTGTCTCTGTTCGCCCTAGCCGAGAAGTTAAATAGCGCATTTTACTCGCCATTTGATGCGTTTTGAGATGCCGTATAGCCCAATACGCTATCTGAAATAGGAGCGACGTAAATTGAACAAGTGTGATAGAATTTCGTTGAATTCTTAAATTAACCATAATATAAAATGATCGCATCGGGTCTCTGTTTGCCATACCGTAGAAGTTTAATAGTGCATTTTGCTCGCCATTTCATGCGCTTTGAGATGCCGCTGAGCCCAATACGCGATCTGAAATAGGAGCGACGTAAATTGAACAAATGTGATAGACTTTCCCTGAATTCTTATATTAACCTTAATGTAAAATGATCTAATCGGGTCTCTGTTTGTCCTACCCCAGAAGTTTAATAGTGCATTTCACTCGTAATTTCATGCGCCTTGAGATGCCGATTAACCCAATCCGCTATCTGGAATAGGAGCGACGTAAATTGAACAAATGTGATAGAATTACGCTTAATTCTTATATTAACCATAATATAAAATGATCTATCGGGTCTCTCTTTCCCTTACCCTAGAAGTTTAATAGTGCACTTCACTCGACATTTCATGCGCTTTGAGATGCCGCTTATCCCAATACGCTATCTGAAATAGGAGCGACGTAGGTTGAACAAATGTGATAGAATTACGCTGTATTCTTATATTAACCGTAATATAAAATGATCTAATCGGGTCTCTGTTTGGTTTACCCTAGAAGTTTAATAGTGCATTTTACTCGTCATTTCATGCGCTTTGAGATTCCGCTTAGCCCACTACGCTATCTGAAATAGGAGCGACGTAAATTGAACAAATGTGATAGAATTTTGCTGAATTCCTTTATTAACCATAATGTAAAATGATCTAATTGGGTCTCTGTTCGCCCTAGCCGAGAAGTTAAATAGTGCATTTTACTCGCCATTTGATGCGTTTTGAGATGCCGCTTAGCCCAATACGCTATCTGAAATAGGAGCGACGTAAATTGAACAAATGTGATAGAATTTCGCTGAATTCTTATATTAACCTTAATGTAAAATGATCTAATCGGGTCTCTGTTTGCCATACCGTAGAAGTTTAATAGTGCATTTTGCTCGCCATTTCATGCGCTTTGAGATGCCGCTGAGCCCAATACGCGATCTGAAATAGGAGCGACGTAATTGAACAAATGTGATAGAATTTCGCTGAATTCATATATTGCCCAAAATATAAAATGATCTAATCGGGTCTCTGATTGCCCTATCATAGAAGTTTAATAGTGCATTTTACTCGCCATTCCACGCGTTTTAAGATGCCGCCTAGCCCAGTACGCTATCTGAAATCGGAGCGACGTAAATTGAACAAATGAGATAGAATTTTGCTGAATTCTTAAATTAACCATAATATAAAATGATCTAATCGGGTCTCTGTTTGTCCTACCCCAGAAGTTTAATAGTGCATTTCACTCGTAATTTCATGCGCTTTGAGATGCCGCTTAACCCAATCCGCTATCTGGAATAGGAGCGACGTAAATTGAACAAATGTGATAGAATTACGCTTAATTCTTATATTAACCATAATATAAAATTATCTAATCGGGTCTCTCTTTCCCTTACCCTAGAAGTTTAATAGTGCACTACACTCGTCATTTCATGCGCTTTGAGATGCCGCTTATC
>CAKAJE020000223.1:0-44709 GCA_916610135.2 Macropis europaea
GAATTTCCCTGAAACCTTATATTAATCAAAATATAAAATGATCTAATCGGGTCTATGATTGCCCTATCATAGAAGATTAGTAGTGCATTTTACTCGCCATTCAACGCGCTTTAAGATGCCGCCTAGCCCAGTACGCTATCTGAAATAGGAGCGACGTAACTTGAACAAATGTGATGGAATTACGCTGAATTCTTATATTAACCGTAATATAATATGATCTAATCGGGTCTCTGTTTGCCTTATCCTAGAAGTTTAATAGCGCATTTTACTCGCCATTTCATGCGCTTTGAGATGCCGCTTAGCCCAATACGCTATCTGGAATAGGAGCGACGTAAATTGAACAAATGTGATAGAATTTCCGTGAATTCTTATATTAACCTTAATGTAAAATGATCCAATCTGGTCTCTGTTCGCCCTACCATAGAAGTCTAATAGTGCATTTCACTCGCCATTTCATGCGCTTTGAGATGCCGCTTAGCCCAATACGCTATCTGAAATAGGGAGCGACGTAAGTTGAACAAATGTGAGAGAATTACGCTGAATTCTTTTATTAACCATAATGTAAAATGATCTGCACGGGTCTCTGTTCGCGCTAGCCTAGAAGTTTAATAGTGCATTTTATTCGCCATTTCATGCGCTTTGAGATGCCGCTTAGCCCAATACGCTATCTGAAATAGGAGCGACGTAACTTGAACAAATGTGATAGAATTACGCTGAATTCTTATATTAACCGTAATATAAAATGATCTAATCGGGTCTGTGTTTGCCTTATCCTAGGAGTTTAATAGCGCATTTTACTCGCCATTTCATGCGCTTTGAGATGCCGCTTAGCCCAGTACGCTATCTGAAATAGGAGCGACGTAACTTGAACCAATGTGATAGAATTACGCTGCATTCTTATATTAACCGTAATATAAAATGATCGAATCGGGTATCTGTTTGCCTTATCCTAGAAGTTTAATAGTGCATTATACTCGCCATTTCATGCGCTTTGAGATGCCGCTTAGCCGAATACGCTATCTGAAATACGAGCGACGAAAGTTGAACAAATGTGATAGAATTTTGCTGAATTCTTAAATTAACCATAATATAAAATGATCTAATCGGTCTCTGTTTGCCCTTCCCCAGAAGTTTAACAGTGCATTTTAGTCGCCATTTCATGCGCTTTGGGATGCCGCTTAGCCCAATACGCTATCTGGAATAGGAGCGTGTAAATTGAACAAATGTGATAGAATTTCCGTGAATTCTTATATTAACCTTAATGTAAAATGATCCAATCTGGTCTCTGTTCGCCCTACCATAGAAGTCTAATAGTGCATTTCACTCGCCATTTCATGCGCTTTGAGATGCCGCTTAGCCCAATACGCTATCTGAAATAGGAGCGACGTAAGTTGAACAGATGTGAGAGAATTACGCTGAATTCTTTTATTAACCATAATGTAAAATGATCTGCTCGGGTCTCTGTTCGCCCTAGCCTAGAAGTTTAATAGTGCATTTTATTCGCCATTTCATGCGCTTTGAGATGCCGCTTAGCCCAATACGCTATCTGAAATAGGAGCGACGTAACTTGAACAAATGTGATAGAATTACGCTGAATTCTTATATTAACCGTATTATAAAATGATCTAATCGGGTCTGTGTTTGCCTTATCCTAGGTGTTTAATAGCGCATTTTACTCGCCATTTCATGCGCTTTGAGATGCCGCTTAGCCCAATACGCTATCTGGAATAGGAGCGACGTAAATTGAACAAATGTGATAGAATTTCCGTGAATTCTTATATTAACCTTAATGTAAAATGATCCAATCGGGTCTCTGTTCGCCCTACCATAGAAGTCTAATAGTGCATTTCACTCGCCATTTCATGCGCTTTGAGATGCCGCTTAGCCCAATACGCTATCTGAAATAGGAGCGACGTAAGTTGAACAAATGTGATAGAATTACGCTGAATTCTTTTATTAACCATAATGTAAAATGATCTGCTCGGGTCTCTGTTCGCCCTAGCCTAGAAGTTTAATAGTGCATTTTATTCGCCATTTCATGCGCTTTGAGATGCCGCTTAGCCCAATACGCTATCTGAAATTGGAGCGACGTAAATTGAACAAATGTGATAGAATTTCGCTGAATTCTTAAATTAACCATAATATAAAATGATCCAATCGGGTCTCTGTTCGCCCTACCATAGAAGTCTAATAGTGCATTTCACTCGCCATTTCATGCGCTTTGAGATGCCGCTTAGCCCAATACGCTATCTGAAATAGGAGCGACGTAAATTGAACAAATGTGATAGAATTTCCCTGAAATCTTATATTAAACAAAATATAAAATGATCTAATCGGGTCTCTGATTGCTCTATCATAGAAGTTTAGTAGTGCATTTTACTCGCCCTTCCACGCGCTTTAAGATGCCGCATAGGTCAGTAGGCTATCTGAAATAGGAGCGACGTAAGATGAACAAATGTGATAGAATTACGCTGAATTCTTATATTAACCGTAATATAAAATGAACTAATCGGGTCTCCGTTTGCCTTATCCTAGAAGTATAATAGCGCCTTTTACGCGCCATTTCATGCGCTTTGAGAGGCCGCTTAGCCCAATACGCTATCTGAAATAGGAGCCACGTAAATTGAACAAATGTGATAGAATTTCCGTGAATTCTTATATAAACCTTAATGTAAAATGATCCAATCGGGTCTCTGTTCGCCCTACCATAGAAGTCTAATAGTGCATTTCACTCGCCATTTCATGCGCTTTGAGGTGCCGCTTAGCCCAGCACGCTATCTGAAATAGGAGCGACGTAAATTGAACAAATGTGATAGAATTTCCCTGAAATCTTATATTAAACAAAATATAAAATGATCTAATCGGGTCTCTGATTGCCCTATCAGAGAAGTTTAGTAGTGCATTTTACTCGCCATTCCACGCGCATTAAGTTGCCGCCTAGCCCAGTACGCTATCTGAAATAGGAGCGACGTAAGTTGAACAAATGTGATAGAATTTTGCTGAATTCTTAAAATAACCATAATATAAAATGATCTAATCGGGTCTCTGTTTGCCCTACCCTAGAAGTTTAATAGTGCATTTTAGTCGCCATTTCATGCGCTTTGAGATCCTGCTTAGCCCAATACGCTATCTGAAATAGGAGCGACGTAAATTGAACAAATGTGATAGAATTTCCCTGAAATCTTATATCAATCAAAATATAAAATGATCTAATCGGGTCTCTGATTGCCCTATCATAGAACATTAGTAGTGCATTTTACTCGCCATTCCACGCGCTTTAAGATGCCGCATAGGTCAGTAGGCTATCTGAAATAGGAGCGACGTAAGATGAACAAATGTGATAGAATTACGCTGAATTCTTATATTAACCGTAATATAAAATGAACTAATCGGGTCTCCGTTTGCCTTATCCTAGAAGTTTAATAGCGCATTTAACGCGCCATATCATGCGCTTTGAGAGGCCGCTTAGCCCAATACGCTATCCGAAATAGGAGCGACGTAAATTGAACAAATGTGATAGAATTTCCGTGAATTCTTATATAAACCTTAATGTAAAATGATCCAATCGGGTCCCTGTTCGCCCTACCATAGACGTCTAATAGTGCATTTCACTCGCCATTTCATGCGCTTTGAGGTGCCGCTTAGCCCAATACGCTATCTGAAATAGGAGCGACGTAAGTTGAACAAATGTGATAGAATTTCGCTGAATAGTTTTATTAACATTAATGTAAAATGATCTAATCGAGTCTCTGTTTGCCCTACCATAGAATTTTAATAGTGCATTCTACTCACCATTCCACCCGCTTTAAGATGCCGCCTAGCCCAGTACGCTATCTGAAATAGGAGCGACGTAAATTGAACAAATGTGATAGAATTTCGTTGAATTCTTATATTGACCAAAATATAAAATGATCTAATCGGGTCTCTGATTGCCCTATCATAGAAGTTTAATAGTGCATTTTGCTCGCCATTCCACGCGCTTTAAGATGCCGCCTAGCCCAGTACGCTATCTGAAATAGGAGCGACGTAACTTGAACAAATGTGATAGAATTTCGCAGAATTCTTATATTAACCAAAATATAAAATGATCTAATCTGGTCTCTGTTCGCCCTAGCCTAGAAGTTTAATAGTGCATTTTGTTCGCCATTTCATGCGATTTGAGATGCCGCTAAGCCCAATAAGCTGTCTGAAATAGGAGCGACGTAAATTGAACAAATGTGATAGAATTTCGCTGAATTCTTATATTCACCTTAATGTAAAATGATCTCTTCGGGTCTCTGTTCACCCTACGCTAGATGTATAATAGTGCATTTCACTCGTCATTTCATTCGCTTTGAGATGCCGCATAGCCCAATACGCTATCTGAAATAGGAGCGACGTAAATTGAACAAATGTGATAGAATTTCGTTGAATTCTTATATTGACCAAAATATAAAATGATCTAATCGGGTCTCTGATTGCCCTACCCTAGAAGCTTAATAGTGCATTTCACTCGTCATTTCATGCGCTTTGAGATGCCGCTTAGCCCAATACGATATCTGAAATAGGAGCGACGTAAATTGAACAAATGTGATAGAATTTCCCTGAATTCTTATATTAACCAAAATATAAAATAATCTAATCGCGTCTCTGATTGCCCTATCATACAAGTTTAATAGTGCATTTTACTCGACACTCCACGCGCTTTGGGATGCCGCCTAGCCCAGTACGCTATCTGAAATAGGAGCGACGTAAATTGAACAAATGTGATAGAATTTTGCTGAATTCTTAAATTAACCATAATATAAAATGATCTAATCGGGTCTCTGTTTGCACTACCCTAGAAGTTTAATAGTGCATTTTACTCGCTATTTCATGCGCTTTGAGAAGCCGCTTAACCCAATACGCTATCTGAAATAGGAGCGACATAAATTGACCAAATGTGATAGAATTTCCCTGAAATCTTATATTAAACAAAATATAAAAGGATCTAATCGGGTCTCTGATTGCTCTATCATAGAAGTTTAGTAGTGCATTTTACTCGCCCTTCCACGCGCTTTAAGATGCCGCATAGGTCAGTAGGCTATCTGAAATAGGAGCGACGTAAGATGAACAAATGTGATAGAATTACGCTGAATTCTTATATTAACCGTAATATAAAATGAACTAATCGGGTCTCCGTTTGCCTTATCTTAGAAGTTTAACAGCGCATTTAACGCGCCATTCCACACGCTTTAAGATGCCGCCCAGCCCAGTACGCTGTCTGAAATAGGAGCGACGTAAATTGAACAAATGTGATAGAATCTCCCTGAATACTTATATTAACCTTAATGTAAAATGATCTAATCGGGACTCTGTTCGCACTACCCTAGAAGCTTAATAGTGCATTTCACTCGTCATTTCATGCGCTTTGAGATGCCGCTTAGCCCAATACGATATCTGAAATAGGAGCGACGTAAATTGAACAAATGTGATAGAATTTTGCTGAATTCTTAAATTAATCATAATATAAAATGATCTAGTCGGGTCTCTGTTTGCCCTACCCTAGAAGTTTAATAGTGCATTTTAGTCGCCATTTCATGCGCTTTGAGATCCGGCTTAGCCCAATACGCTATCTGAAATAGGAGCGACGTAAATTGAACAAATGTGATAGAATTTCCCTGAAATCTTATATTAATCAAAATATAAAATGATCTAATCGGGTCTCTGATTGCCCTATCATAGAAGTTTAGTAGTGCATTTTACTCGCCATTCCACGCGCTTTAAGATGCCGCCTAGCCCAGTACGCTACCTGAAATAGGAGCGACGTAACTTGAACAAATGTGATAGAATTACGCTGCATTCTTATATTAAAGGTAATATAAAATGATCTAATCGGGTATCTGTTTGCCTCATCCTAGAAGTTTAATAGTGCATTATACTCGCCATTTCATGCGCTTCGAGATGCCGCTTAGCTCAATACGCTATCTGAAATAGGAGCGACGAAAGTTGAACAAATGTGATAGAATTTCGCTGAATTATTTTATTAACCAGAATGTAAAATGATCTAATCTGGTCTCTGTTCGCCCTACCATAGAAGTCTTATAGTGCATTTCACTCGCCATTTCATGCGCTTTGAGATGCCGCTTAGCCCAATACGCTATCTGAAATAGGAGCGACCTAAATTGAACGAATGTGATAGAATTTTGCTGAATTCTTAAATTAAACATAATATAAAATGATCTAGTCGGGTCTCTGCTTGCCCTACCCTAGAAGTTTAATAGTGCATTTTACTCGTCATTTCATGCGCTTTGAGATGCCGCTTAGCCGAATACGCTATCTGGAATAGGAGCGACGTAAATTGAACAAATGTGATACTATTTCCCTGAATTCTTAAATTAACCATAATATAAAATGATCCAATCGGGTCTCTGTTCGCCCTACCATAGAAGTCTAATAGTGCATTTCTCTCGCCATTTCATGCGCTTTGAGATGCCGCTTAGCCCAATACGCTATCTGAAATAGGAGCGACGTAAATTGAACAAATGTGATAGAATTTCCCTGAAATCTTATATTAAACAAAATATAAAAGGATCTAATCGGGTCTCTGATTGCTCTATCATAGAAGTTTAGTAGTGCATTTTACTCGCCCTTCCACGCGCTTTAAGATGCCGCATAGGTCAGTAGGCTATCTGAAATAGGAGCGACGTAAGATGAACAAATGTGATAGAATTACGCTGAATTCTTATATTAACCGTAATATAAAATGATCTGCTCGGGTCTCTGTTCGCCCTAGCCTAGAAGTTTAACAGTGCATTTTATTCGCCATTTCATGCGCTTTGAGATGCCGCTTAGCCCAATACGCTATCTGAAATTGGAGCGACGTAAATTGAACAAATGTGATAGAATTTCGCTGAATTCTTAAATTAACCATAATATAAAATGATCTAATCGGGTCTCTGCTTGCCCTACCCTAGAAGTTTAATAGTGCATTTCACTCACCATTTCATGCGCTTTGACGTGCCGCTTAGCCCAATACGCTATCTGAAATAGAAGCGACGTAAGTTGAACAAATGTTATAGAATTTCGCTGAATTCTTTTATTAACATTAATGTAAAATGATCTAATCGAGTCTCTGTTTGCCCTACCATAGAAGTCTAATAGTGCATTTCACTCGCCATTTCATGCGCTTTGAGATGCCGCTTAGCCCAATACGCTATCTGAAATAGGAGCGACGTAAATTGAACAAATGTGATAGAATTTCCCTGAAATCTTATATTAAACAAAATATAAAATGATCTAATCGGGTCTCTGATTGCTCTATCATAGAAGTTTAGTAGTGCATTTTACTCGCCCTTCCACGCGCTTTAAGATGCCGCATAGGTCAGTAGGCTATCTGAAATAGGAGCGACGTAAGATGAACAAATGAGATAGAATTACGCTGAATTCTTATATTAACCGTAATATAAAATGAACTAATCGGGTCTCGGTTTGCCTTATCCTAGAAGTTTAATATCGCATTTTACGCGCCATTTCATGCGCTTTGAGAGGCCGCTTAGCCCAATCCGCTATCTGAAATAGGAGCGACATAAATTGAACAAATGTGATAGAATTTCCGTGAATTCTTATATAAACCTTAATGTAAAATGATCCAATCGGGTCTCTGTTCGCCCTACCATAGAAGTCTAATAGTGCATTTCACTCGCCATTTCATGCGCTTTGAGGTGCCGCTTAGCCCAATACGCTATCTGAAATAGGAGCGACGTAAGTTGAACAAATGTGATAGAATTTCGCTGAATTCTTTCATTAACATTAATGTAAAATGATCTAATCGAGTCTCTGTTTGCCATACCATAGAATTTTAATAGTGCATTCTACTCGCCATTCCACCCGCTTTACGATGCCGCCTAGCCCAGTACGCTATCTGAAATAGGAGCGACGTAAATTGAACAACTGTGATAGAATTTTGCTGAATTCTTAAATTAACCATAATATAAAATGATCTAATCGGGTCTCTGTTTGCCCAACCCTAGAAGTTTAATAGTGCATTTCACTCGTCATTTCATGCGCTTTGAGATGCCGCTAAGCCCAATAAGCTATCTGTAATAGGAGCGACGTAAATTTTACAAATGTGATAGAATTTCGTTGAATTCTTATATTAACCAAAATATAAAATGATCTAATCGGGCCTCTGATTGCCCTATCATAGAAGTTTAATAGTGCATTTTACTCGCCATTCCACGCGCTTTAAGATGCCGCCTAGCCCAGTACGCTATCTGAAATAGGAGCGACGTAACTTGAACAAATGTGATAGAATTTCGCAGAATTCTTATATTAACCAAAATATAAAATGATCTAATCTGGTCTCTGTTCGCCCTAGCCTAGAAGTTTAATAGTGCATTTTGTTCGCCATTTCATGCGATTTGAGATGCCGCTAAACCCAATAAGCTGTCTGAGATAGGAGCGACGTAAATTGAACAAATGTGACAGAATTTCGCTGAATTCTTATATTAACCAAAATATAAAATGATCTAATCGGGTCTCTGTTTGCCCTACCCTAGAAGTTTAATCGTGCATTTTACACGCCATTTCATGCGCTTTGAGATGCCGCTTAGCCCAATACGCTATCTGAAATAGGAGCGACGTAAATTGAACAAATGTGACAGAAATTCGCTGAATTCTTATATTAACCAAAATATAAAATGATCTAATCGGGTCTCTGTTTGCCCTACCCTAGAAGTTTAATCGTGCATTTTACACGCCATTTCATGCGCTTTGAGATGCCGCTTAGCCCAATACGCTATCTGAAATAGGAGCGACGTAAATTGAACAAATGTGATAGAATTTCGCTGAATTCTTATATTAACCAAAGTATAAAATGATCTAATCTGGTCTCTGATTGCCCTATCACAGAAGGTTAATAGTGCATTTTACTCGCCATTCCACGCGCTTTAAGATACCGCCTAGCCCAGTACGCTGTCTGAAATAGAAGCGACGTAAATTGAACAAGTGTGATAGAATCTCGCTGAATACTTATATTAACCTTAATGTAAAATGATCTAATCGGGTCTCTGTTCGCCCTACCCTAGAAGTTTAATAGTGCATTTCACTCGTCATTTCATGCGCTTTGAGATGGCGCTTAACCCAATACGCTATCTGAAATAGGAGCGACGTAAGTTGAACAAATGTGACAGAATTACGCTGCATTCTTATATTCACCTTAATGTAAAATGATCTCTTCGGGTCTCTGTTCACCCTACCCTAGATGTATAATAGTGCATTTCACGCGTCATTTCATGCGCTTTTAGATGCCGCATAGCCCAATACGCTATCTGAAATAGGAGCGACGTAAATTTGATCAAATGTGATAGAATTTCCGTGAATCCTTATATTAACCTTAATGTAAAATGATCTAATGGGGTCTCTGTTCGCCCTACCATAGAAGTCTAATGGTGCATTTCACTCGCCATTTCATGCGCTTTGAGATGCCGCTTAGCCGAATACGCCATCTGATATAGGAGCGACGTAAATTGAACAAATGTGATACTATTTCCCTGAAATCTTATATTAAACAAAATATAAACTGATCTAATCGGGTCTCTGATTGCCCTATCATAGAAGTTTAGTAGTGCATTTTACTCGCCATTCCACGCGCTTTAAGTTTCCGCGTAGCCCAGTACGCTTTCTGAAATAGGAGCGACGTAAGTTGAACAAATGTGATAGAATTTTGCTGAATTCTTAAATTAACCATAATATAAAATGATCTAATCGGGTCTCTGTTTGCCCTACCCCAGAAGTTTAACAGTTCATTTTAGTCGCCATTTCATGCGCTTTGAGATCCGGCTTAGCCCAATACGCTATCTGAAATAGGAGCGACGTAAATTGAACAAATGTGATAGAATTTCCCTGAAACCTTATATTAATCAAAATATAAAATGATCTAATCGGGTCTCTGATTGCCCTATCATAGAAGATTAGTAGTGCATTTTACTCGCCATTCCACGCGCTTTAAGATGCCGCCTAGCCCAGTACGCTATCTGAAATAGGAGCGACGTAACTTCAACAAATATGATAGAATTACGCGGAATTCTTATATTAACCGTAATATAAAATGATCTAATCGGGTCTCTGTTTGCCTTATCCTAGAAGTTTAATAGCGCATTTTACTCGCCATTTCATGTGCTTTGAGATTCCGCTTAGCACAATGCGCTATCTGAAATAGGAGCGACGTAAGTTGAACAAATGTGATAGAATTACGCTGAATTCTTTTATTAACCATAATGTAAAATGATCTGCTCGGGTCTCTGATTGCTCTATCATAGAAGTTTAGTAGTGCATTTTACTCGCCCTTCCACGCGCTTTAAGATGCCGCATAGGTCAGTAGGCTATCTGAAATAGGAGCGACGTAAGATGAACAAATGAGATAGAATTACGCTGAATTCTTATATTAACCGTAATATAAAATGAACTAATCGGGTCTCGGTTTGCCTTATCCTAGAAGTTTAATAGCGCATTTTACGCGCCATTTCATGCGCTTTGAGAGGCCGCTTAGACCAATACGCTATCTGAAATAGGAGCGACGTAAATTGAACAAATGTGATAGAATTTCCCTGAAATCTTATATTAAACAAAATATAAAATGATCTAATCGGGTCTCTGATTGCTCTATCATTGAAGTTTAGTAGTGCATTTTACTCGCCCTTCCACGCGCTTTGAGATGCCGCATAGGTCAGTCGGCTATCTGAAATAGGAGCGACGTAAGATGAACAAATGAGATAGAATTACGCTGAATTCTTATATTAAACGTAATATAAAATGAACTAATCGGGTCTCGGTTTGCCTTATCCTAGAAGTTTAATAGCGCATTTTACGCCCCATTTCATGCGCTTTGAGAGGCCGCTTAGCCCAATGCGCTATCTGAAATAGGAGCGACGTAAATTGAACAAATGTGATAGAATTTCCGTGAATTCTTATATAAACCTTAATGTAAAATGATCCAACCGGGTCTCTGTTCGCCCTACCATAGAAGTGTAATAGCGCATTTTACTCGCCATTTCACGGGCTTTGAGATTCCGCTTAGCCCAATACGCTATCTGAAATATGAGCGACGCAAATTGAACAAATGTGATAGAATTTCGCTGAATTCTTATATTAACCATAATATAAAATGATCTAATCGGGTCTCTGTTTGCTCTACCCTAGAAGTTTAATAGTGCATTTTACTCGCAATTTCATGCGCTTTGAGGTGCCGCTTAACCCAATACGCTATCTGCAATAGGAGCGACGTAAATTGAACAAATGTGATAGAATATCGCTGAATTCTTATATTAACCTTAATGTAAAATGATCTAATCGGGTCTCTGTTCGCCCTACCCTAGAAGTTTAATAGTGCATTTCACTCGTCATTTCATGCGCTTTCAGTTGCCGCTTAGCCCAATACGCTATCTGAAATAGGAGCGACGTAAATTGAACAAATGTGATAGAATTTCCCTGAAATCTTATATTAAACAAAATATAAAATGATCTGATCGGGTCTCTGATTGCCCTATCATAGAAGTTTAGTAGTGCATTTTACTCGCCATTCCACGCGCTTTGAGATGCCGCCTAGCCCAGTACGCTATCTGAAATAGGAGCGACGTAACTTGAACCAATGTGATAGAATTACGCTGCATTCTTATATTAACCGTAATATAAAATGATCAAATCGGGTATCTGTTTGCCTTATCCTAGAAGTTTAATAGTGCATTATACTCGCCATTTCATGCGCTTTGAGATGCCGCTTAGCCGAATACGCTATCTGAAATACGAGCGACGAAAGTTGAACAAATGTGATAGAATTTTGCTGAATTCTTAAATTAACCATAATATAAAATGATCTAATCGGGTCTCTGTTTGCCCTACCCCAGAAGTTTAACAGTGCATTTTAGTCGCCATTTCATGCGCTTTGAGATCCGGCTTAGCACAATACGCTATCTGAAATAGGAGCGACGTAAATTGAACAAATGTGATAGAATTTCCCTGAAACCTTATATTAATCAAAATATAAAATGATCTAATCGGGTCTCTGATTGCCCTATCATAGAAGATTAGTAGTGCATTTTACTCGCCATTCCACGCGCTTTAAGATGCCGCCTAGCCCAGTACGCTATCTGAAATAGGAGCGACGTAACTTGAACAAATGTGATGGAATTACGCTGAATTCTTATATTAACCGTAATATAAAATGATCTAATCGGGTCTCTGTTTGCCTTATCCTAGAAGTTTAATAGCGCATTTTACTCGCCATTTCATGCGCTTTGAGATGCCGCTTAGCCCAATACGCTATCTGGAATAGGAGCGACGTAAATTGAACAAATGTGATAGAATTTCCGTGAATTCTTATATTAACCTTAATGTAAAATGATCCAATCTGGTCTCTGTTCGCCCTACCATAGAAGTCTAATAGTGCATTTCACTCGCCATTTCATGCGCTTTGAGATGCCGCTTAGCCCAATACGCTATCTGAAATAGGAGCGACGTAAGTTGAACAAATGTGAGAGAATTACGCTGAATTCTTTTATTAACCATAATGTAAAATGATCTGCACGGGTCTCTGTTCGCGCTAGCCTAGAAGTTTAATAGTGCATTTTATTCGCCATTTCATGCGCTTTGAGATGCCGCTTAGCCCAATACGCTATCTGAAATAGGAGCGACGTAACTTGAACAAATGTGATAGAATTACGCTGAATTCTTATATTAACCGTAATATAAAATGATCTAATCGGGTCTGTGTTTGCCTTATCCTAGGAGTTTAATAGCGCATTTTACTCGCCATTTCATGCGCTTTGAGATGCCGCTTAGCCCAGTACGCTATCTGAAATAGGAGCGACGTAACTTGAACCAATGTGATAGAATTACGCTGCATTCTTATATTAACCGTAATATAAAATGATCGAATCGGGTATCTGTTTGCCTTATCCTAGAAGTTTAATAGTGCATTATACTCGCCATTTCATGCGCTTTGAGATTCCGCTTATCCGAATACGCTATCTGAAATACGAGCGACGAAAGTTGAACAAATGTGATAGAATTTTGCTGAATTCTTAAATTAACCATAATATAAAATGATCTAATCGGTCTCTGTTTGCCCTACCCCAGAAGTTTAACAGTGCATTTTAGTCGCCATTTCATGCGCTTTGAGATCCGGCTTAGCACAATACGCTATCTGAAATAGGAGCGACGTAAATTGAACAAATGTGATAGAATTTCCCTGAAACCTTATATTAATCAAAATATAAAATGATCTAATCGGGTCTCTGATTGCCCTATCATAGAAGATTAGTAGTGCATTTTACTCGCCATTCCACGCGCTTTAAGATGCCGCCTAGCCCAGTACGCTATCTGAAATAGGAGCGACGTAACTTGACAAATGTGATGGAATTACGCTGAATTCTTATATTAACCGTAATATAAAATGATCTAATCGGGTCTCTGTTTGCCTTATCCTAGAAGTTTAATAGCGCATTTTACTCGCCATTTCATGCGCTTTGAGATGCCGCTTAGCCCAATACGCTATCTGGAATAGGAGCGTGTAAATTGAACAAATGTGATAGAATTTCCGTGAATTCTTATATTAACCTTAATGTAAAATGATCCAATCTGGTCTCTGTTCGCCCTACCATAGAAGTCTAATAGTGCATTTTACTCGCCATTTCATGCGCTTTGAGATGCCGCTTAGCCCAATACGCTATCTGAAATAGGAGCGACGTAAGTCGAACAAATGTGAGAGAATTACGCTGAATTCTTTTATTAACCATAATGTAAAATGATCTGCTCGGGTCTCTGTTCGCCCTAGCCTAGAAGTTTAATAGTGCATTTTATTCGCCATTTCATGCGCTTTGAGATGCCGCTTAGCCCAATACGCTATCTGAAATAGGAGCGACGTAACTTGAACAAATGTGATAGAATTACGCTGAATTCTTATATTAACCGTAATATAAAATGATCTAATCAGGTCTGTGTTTGCCTTATCCTAGGTGTTTAATAGCGCATTTTACTCGCCATTTCATGCGCTTTGAGATGTCGCTTAGCCCAATACGCTATCTGGAATAGGAGCGACGTAAATTGAACAAATGTGATAGAATTTCCGTGAATTCTTATATTAACCTTAATGTAAAATGATCCAATCGGGTCTCTGTTCGCCCTACCATAGAAGTCTAATAGTGCATTTCACTCGCCATTTCATGCGCTTTGAGATGCCGCTTAGCCCAATACGCTATCTGAAATAGGAGCGACGTAAGTTGAACAAATGTGATAGAATTACGCTGAATTCTTTTATTAACCATAATGTAAAATGATCTGCTCGGGTCTCTGTTCGCCCTAGCCTAGAAGTTTAATAGTGCATTTTATTCGCCATTTCATGCGCTTTGAGATGCCGCTTAGCCCAATACGCTATCTGAAATTGGAGCGACGTAAATTGAACAAATGTGATAGAATTTCGCTGAATTCTTAAATTAACCATAATATAAAATGATCCAATCGGGTCTCTGTTCGCCCTACCATAGAAGTCTAATAGTGCATTTCACTCGCCATTTCATGCGCTTTGAGATGCCGCTTAGCCCAATACGCTATCTGAAATAGGAGCGACGTAAATTGAACAAATGTGATAGAATTTCCCTGAAATCTTATATTAAACAAAATATAAAATGATCTAATCGGGTCTCTGATTGCTCTATCATAGAAGTTTAGTAGTGCATTTTACTCGCCCTTCCACGCGCTTTAAGATGCCGCATAGGTCAGTAGGCTATCTGAAATAGGAGCGACGTAAGATGAACAAATGTGATAGAATTACGCTGAATTCTTATATTAACCGTAATATAAAATGAACGAATCGGGTCTCCGTTTGCCTTATCCTAGAAGTATAATAGCGCATTTTACGCGCCATTTCATGCGCTTTGAGAGGCCGCTTAGCCCAATACGCTATCTGAAATAGGAGCCACGTAAATTGAACAAATGTGATAGAATTTCCGTGAATTCTTATATAAACCTTAATGTAAAATGATCCAATCGGGTCTCTGTTCGCCCTACCATAGAAGTCTAATAGTGCATTTCACTCGCCATTTCATGCGCTTTGAGGTGCCGCTTAGCCCAGTACGCTATCTGAAATAGGAGCGACGTAAGTTGAACAAATGTGATAGAATTTCGCTGAATTCATTTATTAACATTAATGTAAAATGATCTAATCGAGTCTCTGCTTGCCCTACCATAGAATTTTAATAGTGCATTCTACTCGCCATTCCACGCGCTTTAAGATGCCGCCTAGCCCAGTACACTATCTGAAATAGGAGCGACGTATGTTGAACAAATCTGATAGAATTACGCTGAATTCTTATATTAACCGTAATATAAAATGATCTAATCGGGTCTCTGTTTGCATTACCATAGAAGTTTAATAGTGCATTTTACTCGCCATTTCATGCGCTTTGAGATGCCGCTTAGCCCAATACGCTACCCGCAATAGGATCGACGTAAATTGTACAAATGAGATAGAATTTCGCTGAATTCTTAAATTAACCATAATATAAAGTGATCTAAACTGGTCTCTGTTTGCCCCACCCTAGAAGTTTAATAGTGCATTTTACTCGCCATTTCTTGCGCTTTGAGATGCCGCTTAGCCCAATACGCTATCTGAAATAGGAGCAACGTAAATTGAACAAATGTGATAGAATTTCGCTGAATTCTTAAATTAACCATAATATAAAATGATCTAATTGGGTCTCTGTTTGCCCTACCCTAGAAGTTTAATAGTGCATTTTACTCGCCGTATCTTGCGCTTTGAGATGCCGCTTAGCCCAATACGCTATCTGAAATAGGAGCGACGTAAATTGAACAAATGTGATAGAATTTCGCTGAATTCTTATATTAACCAAAATATAAAATGATCTAAACGGGTCTCTGATTGCCCTATCATAGAAGTTTAAGAGTGCATTTTGCTCGCCATTCCACGCGCTTTAAGATGCCGCCTAGCCCAGTACGCTATCTGAAATAGGAGCGACGTAAGTTGAACAAATGTGATAGAATAACGCTGAATTCTTATATTAACCGTAATATGAAATGGTCTAATCGGGTCTCCGTTTGCCTTATCCTAGAAGTTTAATAGTGCATTTTACTGGCCATTTCATGCGCATTGAGATGCCGCTTAGCCCAATACGCTATCTGAAATAGGAGCGATGTAAATTGAACAAATGTGATAGAATTTCGCTGAATTCTTAAATTAACCACAATATAAAATGATCTAATCGGGTCTCTGATTGCCCTATCATAGAAGTTTAATAGTGCATTTTACTCGCCATTCCGCGCGCTTTAAGTTGCCGCCTAGCCCAGTATGCTATCTGAAATAGGAACGACGTAAATTGAACAAATGTGATAGAATTTTGCTGAATCCTTAAATTAACCATAATATAAAATGATCTAATCGGGTCTCTGATTGCCCTACCCTAGAAGTTTAATAGCGCATTTTACTCAGCATTTCATGCGCTTTGAGATGCCGCTTAGCCCAATACGCTATCTGAAATAGGAGCGACGTAACTTGAACCAATGTGATAGAATTACGCTGCATTCTTATATTAACCGTAATATAAAATGATCGAATCGGGTATCTGTTTGCTTTTATCCTAGAAGTTTAATAGTGCATTATACTCGCCATTTCATGCGCTTTGAGATGCCGCTTAGCCGAATACGCTATCTGAAATACGAGCGACGAAAGTTGAACAAATGTGATAGAATTTTGCTGAATTCTTAAATTAACCATAATATAAAATGATCTAATCGGGTCTCTGTTTGCCCTACCCCAGAAGTTTAACAGTGCATTTTAGTCGCCATTTCATGCGCTTTGAGATCCGGCTTAGCACAATACGCTATCTGAAATAGGAGCGACGTAAATTGAACAAATGTGATAGAATTTCCCTGAAACCTTATATTAATCAAAATATAAAATGATCTAATCGGGTCTCTGATTGCCCTATCATAGAAGATTAGTAGTGCATTTTACTCGCCATTCCACGCGCTTTAAGATGCCGCCTAGCCCAGTACGCTATCTGAAATAGGAGCGACGTAACTTGAACAAATGTGATGGAATTACGCTGAATTCTTATATTAACCGTAATATAAAATGATCTAATCGGGTCTCTGTTTGCCTTATCCTAGAAGTTTAATAGCGCATTTTACTCGCCATTTCATGCGCTTTGAGATGCCGCTTAGCCCAATACGCTATCTGGAATAGGAGCGACGTAAATTGAACAAATGTGATAGAATTTCCGTGAATTCTTATATTAACCTTAATGTAAAATGATCCAATCGGGTCTCTGTTCGCCCTACCATAGAAGTCTAATAGTGCATTTCACTCGCCATTCCATGCGCTTTGAGATGCCGCTTAGCCCAATACGCTATCTGAAATAGGAGCAACGTAAATTGAACAAATGTGATAGAATTTCGCTGAATTCTTAAATTAACCATAATATAAAATGATCTAATGGGGTCTCTGTTTGCCCTACCCTAGAAGTTTAATAGTGCATTTTACTCGCCATATCTTGCGCTTTGAGATGCCGCTTAGCCCAATACGCTATCTGAAATAGGAGCGACGTAAATTGAACAAATGTGATAGAATTTCGCTGAATTCTTATATTAACCAAAATATAAAATGATCTAATCGGGTCTCTCATTGCCCTATCGTAGAAGTTTAATAGTGCATTTTGCTCGCCATTCCACGCGCTTTAAGATGCCGCCTAGCCCAGTACGCTATCTGAAATAGGAGCGACGTAAGTTGAACAAATGTGATAGAATAACGCTGAATTCTTATATTAACCGTAATATGAAATAGTCTAATCGGGTCTCCGTTTGCCTTATCCTAGAAGTTTAATACTGCATTTTACTGGCCATTTCATGCGCATTGAGATGCCGCTTAGCCCAATACGCTATCTGAAATAGGAGCGATGTAAATTGAACAAATGTGATAGAATTTCGCTGAATTCTTAAATTAACCACAATATAAAATGATCTAATCGGGTCTCTGATTGCCCTATCATAGAAGTTTAATAGTGCATTTTACTCGCCATTCCGCGCGCTTTAAGTTGCCGCCTAGCCCAGTATGCTATCTGAAATAGGAACGACGTAAATTGAACAAATGTGATAGAATTTTGCTGAATCCTTAAATTAACCATAATATAAAATGATCTAATCGGGTCTCTGATTGCCCTACCCTAGAAGTTTAATAGCGCATTTTACTCAGCATTTCATGCGCTTTGAGATGCCGCTTATCCCAATACGCTATCTGAAATAGGAGCGACGTAAATTAAACAAATGTGATAGAATTTCGCTGAATTCTTATATTAACCAAAATATAAAATGATCTAATCAGGTCTCTGATTGCCCTATCATAGAAGTTTAATAGTTCATTTTACTCGCCATTCCTCGCGCTTTAAGATGCCGCCTATCCGGGTACGCTATCTGAAATAGGAGCGACGTAAATTGAACAAATGTGATAGAATTTTTCTGAATTCTTAAATTAACCATAATATAAGATGATCTAATCGGGTCCCTGTTTGCCCCACCCTAGAAGTTTAATAGTGCATTTTACTCGCCATTTCTTGCGCTTTGTGATACCGCTTAGCCCAATACGCTATCTGAAATAGGAGCAACGTAAATTGAACAAATGTGATAGAAATTCGCAGAATTCTTAAATTAACCATAATATAAATTGATCTAATCGGGTCTCTGTTTGCCCTACCCTAGAAGTTTAATAGTGCAGTTTACTCGCCATTTCTTGCGCTTTGAGATGCCGCTTAGCCCACTACGCTATCTGAAATAGGTGCGACGTAAATTGAACAAATGTGACAGAGTTACGCTGAATTCTTATATTAACCTTAATGTAAAATGATCTAATCGGGTCTTTGTTCGCCCTACCCTAGAAGTTTAATAGTGCATTTCACTAGTCATTTCATGCGCTTAGAGATGCCGCTTAGCCCAATACGCTATCTGAAATAGGAGCGACGTAAATTGAACAAATGTGATAGAATTTCGCTGAATTCTTATATTAACCAAAATATAAAATGATCTAATCGGGTCTCTGATTGCCCTATCATAGAAGTTTAATAGCGCATTTTACTCGCCATTCCACGCGCTTTAAGTTGCCGCCTAGCCCAGTACGCTATCTGAAATAGGAGCTACGTAAGTTGAACAAATGTCACAGAATTACGCTGAATTCTTATATTAACCGTAATATAAAATGATCTAATCGGGTCTCTGTTTGCCCTACCCTAGAAGTTTAATAGTGCATTTTACTCGTCATTTCTTGCGCTTTGAGATGCCGCTTTGCCCAATAAGCTATCTGAAATAGGAGCGACGTAAATTGAACTAATGTGAGAGAATTGCGCTGAATTCTTATATTAACCTTAATGTAAAATGTTCTAATCGGGTCTCTGTTCGCCCTACCCTTGAAGATTAATAGTGCATTTCACTCGTCATTTCATGCGCTTTGAGATGCCGCTTAGCCCAATACGCTATCTGAAATAGGAGCGACGTAAGTTGAACAAATGTGATAGAATTTCGCTGAATTCTTATATTAACCAAAATATAAAATGATCTAATCGGGTCTCTGATAGCCCTATCATAGAAGTTTAATAGTGCATTTTACCCGCCATTCCACGCGCTTTAAGATGCCGCCTATCCCAGTACGCTATCTGAAATAGGAGCGACGTACGTTGAACAAATGTGATAGAATTACGCTGAATTCTTATATTAACCGTAATATAAAATGAACGAATCGGGTCTCTGTTTGCCTTATCCTAGAAGTTTAATAGTGCACTTTACTCGCCAATCCACGCGCTTTAAGATTCCGCCTAGCCCAGTACGCTATCTGAAATAGGAGCGACGTAAATTGAACAAATGTGATAGAATTTGGCTGAATTCTTAAATTAACCATTATATAAAATGATCTAATCGGGTCTCTGTTTGCCCTACCCTAGAAGTTTAATAGTGCATTTTACTCGCCATTTCATGCGCATTGAGACGGCGCATAGCCCAATACGCTATCTGAAATAGGAGCGACGTAAATTGAACGAATGTGATAGAATTTCGCTGGATTCTTATATTAACCAAAATATAAAATGATCTAATCGGGTCTCTGATAGCCCTATAATAGAAGTTTAATAGAGCATTTTTCTCGCCATTTCGTGCGGTTTAAGATGCCGCCTAGCCCAGTACGCTATCTGAAATAGGAGCGACGTAAGTTGAACAAATGTGATAGAAATCCGCTGAATTCTTATATTAACCGTAATATAAAATGAACCAATCGGGTCTCTGTTTGCCTTATCCTAGAAGTTTAATAGTGCATTTTACCCGCCATTCCACGCGCTTTAAGATGCCGCCTATCCCAGTACGCTATCTGAAATAGGAGCGACGTACGTTGAACAAATGTGATAGAATTACGCTGAATTCTTATATTAACCCTAATATAAAATGAACGAATCGGGTCTCTGTTTGCCTTATCCTAGAAGTTTAATAGTGCATTTTACCCGCCATTCCACGCGCTTTAACATGCCGCCTAGCCCAGTACCCTATCTGAAATAGGAGCGACGTAAGTTGAACAAATGTGATAGAATTTCGCTGGATTCTTATATTAACCAAAATATAAAATGATCTAATCGGGTCTCTGATAGCCCTATAATAGAAGTTTAATAGAGCATTTTACTCGCCATTTCGTGCGGTTTAAGATGCCGCCTAGCCCAGTACGCTATCTGAAATAGGAGCGACGTACGTTGAACAAATGTGATAGAATTACGCTGAATTCTTATATTAACCATAATATAAAATGATCTAATCGGGTCTCTGTTTGCCCTACCCTAGAAGTTTAATAGTGCATTTTACTCGCCATTTCATGCGCTTTAAGATGCCGCATAGCCCAATACGCTATCTGAAATAGGAGCGACGTAAATTGAACAAATGTGATAGAATTTCCGTGAATCCTTATATTAACCTTAATGTAAAATGATCTAATCGGGTCTCTCTTCGCCCTACCATAGAAGTCTAATGGTGCATTTCACTCGCCATTTCATGCGCTTTGTGATGCCGCTTAGCCGAATACGCTATCTGATATAGGAGCGACGTAAATTGAACAAATGTGATACTATTTCCCTGAAATCTTATATTAAACAAAATATAAACTGATCTAATCGGGTCTCTGATTGCCCTATCATAGAAGTTTAGTAGTGCATTTTACTCGCCATTCCACGCGCTTTAAGTTGCCGCCTAGCCCAGTACGCTATCTGAAATAGGAGCGACGTAAGTTGAACAAATGTGATAGAATTTTGCTGAATTCTTAAATTAACTATAATATAAAATGATCTAATCGGGTCTCTGTTTGCCCTACCCTAGAAGTTTAATAGTGCATTTTAGTCGCCATTTCATGCGCTTTGAGATCCGGCTTAGCCCAATACGCTATCTGAAATAGGAGCGACGTAAATTGAACAAATGTGATAGAATTTCCCTGAAACCTCATATCAATCAAAATATAAAATGATCTAATCGGGTCTCTGATTGACCTATCATAGAAGATTAGTAGTGCATTTTACTTGCCATTCCACGCGCTTTCAGATGCCGCCTAGACCAGTACGCTATCTGAAATAGGAGCGACGTAACTTGAACAAATGTGATAGAATTACGCTGAATTCTTATATTAACCGTAATATAAAATGATCTAATCGGGTCTGTGTTTGCCTTATCCTAGGAGTTTAATAGCGCATTTTACTCGCCATTTCATGCGCTTTGAGATGCCGCTTAGCCCAATACGCTATCTGGAATAGGAGCGACGTAAATTGAACAAATGTGATAGAATTTCCGTGAATTCTTATATAAACCTTAATGTAAAATGATCCAATCGGGTCTCTGTTCGCCCTACCATAGAAGTCTAATAGTGCATTTCACTCGCCATTTCATGCGCTTTGAGATGCCGCTTAGCCCAATACGCTATCTGAAATAGGAGCGACGTAAGTTGAACAAATGTGATAGAATTACGCTAAATTCTTTTATTAACATTAATGTAAAATGATCTAATCGAGTCTCTGTTTGCCCTACCATAGAATTTTAATAGTGCATTCTACTCGCCATTCCACGCGCTTTAAGATGCCGCCTATCCCAGTACGCTATCTGAAATAGGAGCGACGGAAATTCCACAAATGTGATAGAATCTTGCTGAATTCTTAAATTAAACATAATATAAAATGATCTAATCGGGTCTCTGTTTGCCCTACCCTAGGAGTTTAATGGTGCATTTTTCTCGCCATTTCATGCGCTTCGAGTTGCCGCTTAGCCCAATACGCTATCTGAAATAGGAGCGATGTAAATTGATCAAATGTGATAGAATTTCGCTGAATTCTTTTATTAACCATAACGTAAAATGATCTAATCGGGTCTGTGTTCGCCCTAGCGTAGAAGCTTAATTGTGCATTTTATTCGTCATTTCATGCGCTTTGAGATGCCGCTTAGCCCAATACGCTATCTGAAATAGGAGCGACGTACATTGAACAAATGTGATAGAATTTCGCTGAATTCTTATATTAACCAAAATATAATATGATCTAATCGGGTCTCTGTTTGCCCTACCCTAGAAGTTTAATAGTGCATTTTACTCGCCATTTCTCGCGCTTCGAGTTGCCGCTTAGCCCAATACGCTATCTGAAATATCAGCGACGTAAATTGAACAAATGTGAGAGAATTTCGCTGAATTCTTAAATTAACCATAATATAAAATGATCTTATCGGGTCCCTGTTTGCCCTACCCTAGAAGTTTAATAGTGCATTTTACTCGACATTTCTTGCGCTTTGAGATGCCGCTTAGTCCAATACGCTATCTGAAATAGGAGCGACGTAAATTGAACAAATGTGATAGAATTTCCCTGAAACCTTATATTAATCAAAATATAAAATGATCTAATCGGGTCTCTGTTCGCCCTACCATAGAAGTCTAATAGTGCATTTTACTCGCCCTTCCACGCGCTTTGAGATACCGCCTTGCCCAGTACGCTATCTGAAATAGGAGCGACGTAAGTTGAACAAATGTGATAGAATTACGCTGAATTCTTATATTAACCGTAATATAAAACGATCTAATCTGGTCTCTGTTTGCCCTACCCTAGAAGTTTAACAGTGCATTTTACTCGTCATTTCATGCGCTTCGAGATGCCGCATAGCCCAATACGCTATCTGACATAGGAGCGACGTAAATTGAACAAATGTGATAGAATTTCGCTGAATTCTTAAATTAACCATAATATAAAATGATCTAATCGGGTCTCTGATTGCCCTATTATAGAAGTTTAATAGTGCATTTTACTCGTCATTCCACGCGCTTTAAGATGCCGCCTAGCCCAGTACGCTATCTGAAATAGGAGCAACGTAAATTGAACAAATGTGATAGAATTTCGCTGAATTCTTAAATTAACCATAACATAAAATGATCTAATGGGGTCTCTGTTTGCCCTACCCTAGAAGTTTAATAGTGCATTTTACTCGCCATTTCTTGCTCTTTGAGATGCCGCTTAGCCCAATACGCTATCTGAAATAGGAGCGACGTAAATTGAACAAATGTGATAGAATTTCGCTGAATACTTATATTAACCAAAATATAAAATGATCTAATCGGGTCTCTGATTGCCCTATCATAGAAGATTAAGAGTGCATTTTACTGGCCATTTCATGCGCATTGAGATGCCGCTTAGCCCAATACGCTATCTGAAATAGGAGCGATGTAAATTGAACAAATGTGATAGAATTTCGCTGAATTCTTAAATTAACCATAATATAAAATGATCTAAACGGGACTCTGATTGCCCGATCATAGAAGTTTAGTGGTGCATTTTACTCGCCATTCCACGCGCTTTAAGGTGCCGCCTAGCCCAGTATGCTATCTGAAATAGGAGCGACGTAAGTTGAACAAATGTGATAGAATTACGCTGAATTCTTATATTAACCGTAATATAAAATGATCTAATCGGGTCTCTGTTTGCCTTATCCTAGAAGTTTAATAGTGCATTTTACTCGCCATTTCATGCGCATTGAGATGCCGCTTAGCCCAATACGCTATCTGAAATAGGAGCGACGTAAATTGAACAAATATGATAGAGTTTCGCTGAATTCTTAAATTAACCATAATATAAAATGATCTTATCCGGTCTCTGTTTGCCCTACCCTAGAAGTTTAATAGTGCATTTCACTCGTCATTTCATGCGCTTTGAGATGCCGCTTAGCACAATACGCTATCTGAAATAGCAGCGACGTAAGTTGAACAAATGTGATAGAATTTCGCTGAATTCTTATATTAACCAAAATATAAAATGATCTAATCGGGTCTCTGATAGCCCTATAATAGAAGTTTAATAGAGCATTTTACTCGCCATTTCGTGCGCTTTAAGATGCCGCCTAGCCCTGTACGCTATCTGAAATAGGAGCGACGTAAGTTGACCAAATGTGATAGAAATCCGCTGAATTCTTATATTAACCGTAATATAAAATGATCTAATCGGGTCTCTGCTAGCCCTATCATAGATGTTTAATAGTGCATTTTACCCGCCATTCCACGCGCTTTAAGATGCCGCCTAGCCCAGTACCCTATCTGAAATAGGAGCGACGTACGTTGAACAAATGTGATAGAATTACGCTGCATTCTTATATTAACCGTAATATAAAATGATCGAATCGGGTCTCTGTTTGCCTTATCCTAGAAGTTTAATAGTGCATTTTACTCGCCATTTCATGCGCATTGAGATGCCGCTTAGCCCAATACGCTATCTGAAATATCAGCGACGTAAATTGAACAAATGTGAGAGACTTTCGCTGAATTCTTATATTAACCTTAATGTAAAGTGTTCTAATCGGGTCTCTGTTCGCCCTACCCTAGAAGATTAATAGTGCATTTTACTCGCCAATCCACGCGCTTTAAGATTCCGCCTAGCACAGTACGCTATCTGAAATAGGAGCGACGTAAATTGAACAAATGTGATAGAATTTTGCTGAATTCTTAAATTAACCATAATATAAAATGATCTAATCGGGTCTCTGTTTGCCCTACCCTAGAAGTTTAATAGTGCATTTTAGTCGCCATTTCATGCGCTTTGAGATCCGGCTTAGCCCAATACGCTATCTGGAATAGGAGCGACGTAAATTGAACAAATGTGATAGAATTTCCGTGAATACTTATATTAACCTTAATGTAAAATGATCCAATCGGGTCTCTGTTCGCCCTACCATAGAAGTCTAATAGTGCATTTCACTCGCCATTTCATGCGCTTTGAGATGCCGCTTAGCCCAATACGCTATCTGAAATAGGAGCGACGTAAGTTGAACAAATGTGATGATCTGCTCGGGTCTCTGTTCGCCCTAGCCTAGAAGTTTAATAGTGCATTCTACTCGCCATTCCACGCGCTTTAAGATGCCGCCTATCCCAGTACGCTATCTGAAATAGGAGCGACGTAAATTCAACAAATGTGATAGAATTTCGCTGAATTCTTATATTAACCAAAATATAAAATGATCTAATCGGGTCTCTGTTTGCCCTACCCTAGAAGTTTAATAGTGCATTTTACTCGCCATTTCTCGCGCTTCGAGTTGCCGCTTAGCCCAATACGCTATCTGAAATATCAGCGACGTAAATTGAACAAATGTGAGAGAATTTCGCTGAATTCTTAAATTAACCATAATATAAAATGATCTTATCGGGTCCCTGTTTGCCCTACCCTAGAAGTTTAATAGTGCATTTTACTCGACATTTCTTGTGCTTTGAGATGCCGCTTAGTCCAATACGCTATCTGAAATATCAGCGACGTAAATTGAACAAATGTGAGAGAATTTCGCTCAATTCTTATATTAACCAAAATATAAAATGATCTAGTCGGGTCTCTGATTACCCTATCATAGAAGATTAAGAGTGCATTTTACTGGCCATTTCATGCGCATTGAGATGCCGCTTAGCCCAATACGCTATCTGAAATAGGAGCAACGTAAATTGAACAAATGTGATAGAATTTCGCTGAATTCTTAAATTAACCATAATATAAAATGATCTAATGGGGTCTCTGTTTGCCCTACCCTAGAAGTTTAATAGTGCATTTTACTCGCCGTTTCTTGCGCTTTGAGATGCCGCTTAGCCCAATACGCTATCTGAAATAGGAGCGACGTAAATTGAACAAATGTGATAGAATAACGCTGAATTCTTATATTAACCGTAATATGAAATGGTCTAATCGGGTCTCCGTTTGCCTTATCCTAGAAGTTTAATAGTGCATTTTACTGGCCATTTCATGCGCATTGAGATGCCGCTTAGCCCAATACGCTATCTGAAATAGGAGCGATGTAAATTGAACAAATGTGATAGAATTTAGCTGAATTCTTAAATTAACCATAATATAAAATGATCTAAACGGGACTCTGATTGCCCGATCATAGAAGTTTAGTGGTGCATTTTACTAGCCCTTTCACGCGCTTTAAGATGCCGCCTAGCCCAGTACACTATCTGAAATAGGAGCGACGTATGTTGAACAAATGTGATAGAATTACGCTGAATTCTTATATTAACCGTAATATAAAATGATCTAATCGGGTCTCTGATTGCCCTATGATAGAAGATTAAGAGTGCATTTTGCTCGCCATTCCACGCGCTTTAAGATGCCGCCTAGTCCAGTACGCTATCTGAAATAGGAGCGACGTAAGTTGAACAAATGTGATAGAATAACGCTGAATTCTTATATTAACCGTAATATGAAATGGTCTAATCGGGTATCCGTTTGCCTTATCCTAGAAGTTTAATAGTGCATTTTACTGGCCATTTCATGCGCATTGAGATGCCGCTTAGCCCAATACGCTATCTGAAATAGGAGCGATGTAAATTGAACAAATGTGATAGAATTTCGCTGAATTCTTAAATAACCATAATATAAAATGATCTAATCGGGTCTCTGATTGCCCTATCATAGAAGTTTAATAGTGCATTTTACTCGCCATTCCGCGGGCTTTAAGTTGCCGCCTAGCCCAGTATGCTATCTGAAATAGGAACGACGTAAGTTGAACAAATGTGATAGAATCTTGCTGAATTCTTAAATTAACCATAATATAAAATGATCTAATGGGGTCTCTGTTTGCCCTACCCTAGAAGTTTAATAGTGCATTTTACTCGCCATTTCTTGCGCTTTGAGATGCCGCTTAGCCCCAATACGCTATCTGAAATAGGAGCGACGTAAATTGAACAAATGTGATAGAATTTCGCTGAATTCTTATATTAACCAAAATATAAAATGATCTAAACGGGTCTCTGATTGCGCTATCATAGAAGTTTAAGAGTGAATTTTGCTCGCCATTCCACGCGCTTTAAGATGCCGCCTAGCCCAGTACGCTATCTGAAATAGAGGCGACGTAAGTTGAACAAATGTGATAGAATAACCCTGAATTCTTATATTAACCGTAATATGAAATGGTCTAATCGGGTCTCCGTTTGCCTTATCCTAGAAGTTTAATAGTGCATTTTACTGGCCATTTCATGCGCATTGAGATGCCGCTTAGCCCAATACGCTATCTGAAATAGGAGCGATGTAAATTGAACAAATGTGATAGAATTTCGCTGCATTCTTATATTAACCACAATATAAAATGATCTAATCGGGTCTCTGTTTGCATTACCATAGAAGTTTAATAGTGCATTTTACTCGCCATTTCATGCGCTTTGAGATGCCGCTTAGCCAATACGCTATCTGCAGGTAGGGATCGACGTAAATTGTACAAATGAGATAGAATTTCGCTGAATTCTTAAATTAACCACAATATAAAGTGATCTAAACTGGTCTCTGTTTGCCCCACCCTAGAAGTTTAATACTGCATTTTACTCGCCATTTCTTGCGCTTTGAGATGCCGCTTATCCCAATACGCTATCTGAAATAGGAGCAACGTAAATTGAACAAATGTGATAGAATTTCGCTGAATTCTTAAATCAACCATAATATAAAATGATCTAATGGGGTCTCTGTTTGCCCTACCCTAGAAGTTTAATAGTGCATTTTACTCGCCAATTTCCTGCGCTTTGAGATGCCGCTTAGCACAAGTCGCTATCTGAAATAGGAGCGATGTAAATTGAACAAATGTGATAGAATTTCGCTGAATTCTTAAATTAACCATAATATAAAATGATCTAATGGGGTCTCTGATTGCCCTACCCTAGAAGATTAATAGTGCATTTCACTCGCCATTTCATGCGCTTTGCGATGCCGCTTATCCCAATAAGCTATCTGAAATAGGAGCGACGCAAATTGAACAAATGTGATAGAATTTCGCTGAATTCTTATATTAACCAAAATATAAAATGATCTAATCGGGTCTCTGAGTGCCCTATCATAGAAGTTTAATAGTGCATTTTACTCGACATTTCTTGCGCTTTGAGATGCCGCTTAGTCCAATACGCTATCTGAAATATCAGCGACGTAAATTGAACAAATGTGAGAGAGAATTTCGCTGAATTATTATATTAACCAAAATATAAAATAATCTAATCGGGTCTCTGATTTCCCTATCATACAAGTTTAGTAGTGCATTTGACTCGCCATTTCATGCGCTTTGAGATGCCGCCTAGCCCAGTACGCTATCTGAAATAGGAGCGACGTAAATTGTACAAATGTGATAGAATTTTGCTGAATTCTTAAATTAACCATAATATAAAATGATCTAATCGGGTCTCTGATTGCCCTACCCTAGAAGTTTAATAGTGCATTTTACTCGCCATTTCTTGCGCTTTGAGATGCCGCTTAGCACAAGTCGCTATCTGAAATAGGAGCGATGTAAATTGAACAAATGTGATAGAATTTCGCTGAATTCTTATATTAACCTTAATGTAAAATGATCTAATCGGGTCTTTGTTCGCCCAACCCTAGAAGTTTAATAGTGCATTTTACTTGCTACTTCATGCGCTTTGCGATGCCGTTTAGCCCAATAAGCTATCTGAAATTGGAGCGACGTAAATTGAACAAATGTGATAGAATTTCGCTGAATTCTTATATTAACCAAAATATAAAATGATCTAATCGGGTCTCTGATTGCCCTATCATAGAAGTTTAATAGTGCATTTTACTCGCCATTACACACGCTTTAAGATGCCGCTTAGCCCAATACGCTATCTGAAATATCAGCGACGTAAATTGAACAAATGTGAGAAAATTTCGCTGAATTCTTAAATTAACCATAATATAAAATGATCTAATGGGGTCTCTGTTTGCCCTACCCTAGAAGTTTAATAGTGCATTTTACTCGCCATTTCCTGCGCTTTGAGATGCCGCTTAGCACAAGTCGCTATCTGAAATAGGAGCGATGTAAATTGAACAAATGTGATAGAATTTCGCTGAATTCTTATATTAACCTTAATGTAAAATGATCTAATCGGGTCTTTGTTCGCCCTACACAAGAAGTTTAATAGTGCATTTCACTCGTCAATTCATGCGCTTTGCGATGCCGCTTAGCCCCAATAAGCTATCTGAAATTGGTGCCACGTAAATTGAACAAATGTGATAGAATTTCGCTGAATTCTTATATTACCCAAAATATAAAATGATCTAATCGGGTCTCTGATTGCCCTATCATAGAAGTTTAATAGTGCATTTTACTCGCCATTACACACGCTTTAAGATGCCGCTTAGCCCAATACGCTATCTGAAATATCAGCGACGTAAATTGAACAAATGTGAGAGAATTTCGCTGAATTCTTAAATTAACCATAATATAAAATGATCTAATGGGGTCTCTGTTTGCCCTACCCTAGAAGTTTAATAGTGCATTTTACTCGCCATTTCCTGCGCTTTGAGATGCCGCTTAGCACAAGTCGCTATCTGAAATAGGAGCTACGTAAGTTGAACAAATGTCACAGAATTACGCTGAATTCTTATATTAACCGTAATATAAAATGATCTAATCGGGTCTCTGTTTGCCTTATCCTAGAAGTTTAATAGTGCATTTTACTCGCCATTTCTTGCGCTTTGAGATGCCGCTTAGCCCAATACGCTATCTGAAATAGGAGCGACGTAAATTGAACAAAAGTGATAGAATTTCGCTGAATTCTTATTTTAACCTTAATGTAAAATGATCTAATCGGGTCTTTGTTCGCCCTACCCTAGAAGTTAAACAGTGCATTTCACTCGACATTTCATGCGCTCTGAGTTGCCGCTTAGCCCAATAAGCTATCTGAAATAGGAGCGACGTAAATTGAACAAATGTGATAGATCCTCGCTGAATTCTTATATTAACCGTAATATAAAATGATCTGATCGGGTCTCTGCTTGCCCCACCCTAGAAGTTTAATAGTGCATTTTACTCGCCCTTTCGTGCGCTTTGGAGATGCCGCTTAGCCCAATACGCTATCTGAAATAGGAGCGACGTAAATTGAACAAATGTGATAGAATTTCGCTGGATTCTTATATTAACCAAAATATAAAATGAACTAATCGGGTGTCTGATTGCCCTATCATAGAAGTTTAATAGTGCATTTTACTCGCCATTCCACGCGGTTTAAGTTGCCGCCTAGCCCAGTACGCTATCTGAAATAGGAGCTACGTAACTTGCACAAATGTGACAGAATTACGCTGTATTCTTATATTAACCGTAATATAAAATGATCTAATCGGGTCTCTGTTTGCCTTATCCTAGAAGTTTAATTGTGCATTTTACTGGCCATTTCATGCGCATTGAGATGCCGCTTAGCCCAATACGCTATCTGAAATAGGAGCGATGTAAATTGAACAAATGTGATAGAATTTCGCTGAATTCTTATTTTAACCTTAATGTAAAATGATCTAATCGGGTCTTTGTTCGCCCTACCCTAGAAGTTAAACAGTGCATTTCACTCGACATTTCATGCGCTCTGAGTTGCCGCTTAGCCCAATAAGCTATCTGAAATAGGAGCGACGTAAATTGAACAAATGTGATAGAACCTCGCTGAATTCTTATATTAACCGTAATATAAAATGATCTGATCGGGTCTCTGCTTGCCCCACCCTAGAAGTTTAATAGTGCATTTTACTCGCCCTTTCGTGCGCTTTGAGATGCCGCTTAGCCCAATACGCTATCTGAAATAGGAGCGACGTAAATTGAACAAATGTGATAGAATTTCGCTGGATTCTTATATTAACCAAAATATAAAATGAACTAATCGGGTGTCTGATTGCCCTATCATAGAAGTTTAATAGTGCATTTTTACTCGCCATTCCACGCGGTTTAAGTTGCCGCCTAGCCCAGTACGCTATCTGAAATAGGAGCTACGTAACTTGCACAAATGTGACAGAATTACGCTGTATTCTTATATTAACCGTAATATAAAATGATCTAATCGGGTCTCTGTTTGCCTTATCCTAGAAGTTTAATAGTGCATTGTACTCGCCATTTCATGCGCTTTGAGATGCCGCCTAGCCCAGTACGCTATCTGAAATAGGAGCGACGTAAATTGAACAAATGTGATAGAATTTCGCTGCATTCTTATATTAACCACAATATAAAATGATCTATTCGGGTGTCTGTTCGCCCTACCCTAGAAGTTTAATAGTGCATTTCACTCGCCATTCCATGCGCTTTGAGATGCCGCTTAGCCCAATACGCTATCTGAAATAGGAGCGACGTAAATTGAACAAATGTGATAGAATTTTGCTGAATTCTTAATTAACCATAATATAAAATGATGTAATCGGGTCTCTGTTCGCCCTACCCAAGAGGTTTAATAGTGCATTTTACTCGCCACTTCATGCGCTTTGAGATGCCGCTTAGCCCAATAAGCTATCTGAAATAGGAGCGACGTAAATTGAACAAATGTGATAGAATTTCGCTGAATTCTTATGTTAACCGTAATATAAAATGATCTAATCGGGTCTCTGATTGCCCTACCCTAGAAGTTTAATAGTGCATTTTACTCACCATTCCACGCGCTTTACGTTGCCGCCTAGCCCAGCACGCTATCTGAAATAGGAGCTACGTAAGTTGAACAAATGTCACAGAATTACGCTGAATTCTTATATTAACCGTAATATAAAATGATCTAATCGGGTCTCTGTTTGCCTTATCCTAGAAGTTTAATAGTGCATTTTACTCGCCATGTCTTGCGCTTTGAGATGCCGCTTAGCCCAATACGCCATCTGAAATAGGAGCGACGTAAATTGAACAAAAGTGATAGAATTTCGCTGGATTCTTATATTAACCAAAATATAAAATGAACTAATCGGGTGTCTGATTGCCCTATCATAGAAGTTTAATAGTGCATTTTACTCGCCATTACACACGCTTTAAGATGCCGCCTAGCCCAGTACGCTATCTGAAATAGGAACGACGTAAATTGAACAAATGTGATAGAATTTCGCTGAATGCTTATATTAACCAAAATATAAGATGATCTAATCGGGTCTCTGATTGCCCTATCATAGAAGTTTAATAGTGCATTTTACTCGTCATTGCACGCGCTTTAAGATGCCGCCTCGCCCAGTACGCTATCTGAAATAGGAGCAACGTAAATTGAACAAATGTGATAGAATTTCGCTGAATTCTTAAATTAACCATAATATAAAATGATCTAATGGGGTCTCTGTTTGCCCTACCCTAGAAGTTTAATAGTGCATTTTACTCGCCATTTCTTGCGCTTTGAGATGCCGCTTAGCCCAATACGCTATCTGAAATAGGAGCGACGTAAATTGAACAAATGTGATAGAATTTCGCTGAATTCTTATATTAACCAAAATATAAAATGATCTAATCGGGTCTCTGATTGCCCTGTCATAGAAGATTAAGAGTGCATTTTGCTCGCCATTCCACGCGCTTTAAGATGCCGCCTAGCCCAGTACGCTATCTGAAATAGGAGCGATGTAAATTGAACAAATGTGATAGAATTTCGCTGAATTCTTAAATTAACCATAATATAAAATGATCTAAACGGGACTCTGATTGCCCCTATCATAGAAGTTTAGTAGTGCATTTTACTCGCCCTTCCACGCGCTTTAAGATGCCGCCTAGCCCAGTACACTATCTGAAATAGGAGCGACGTATGTTGAACAAATGTGATAGAATTACGCTGAATTCTTATATTAACCGTAATATAAAATGATCTAATCGGGACTCTGATTGCCCTATCATAGAAGACTAAGAGTGCATTTTGCTCGCCATTCCACGCGCTTTAAGATGCCGCCTAGCCCAGTACGCTATCTGAAATAGGAGCGACGTAAGTTGAACAAATGCGATAGAATCACGCTGAATTCTTATATTAACCGTAATATGAAATGGTCTAATCGGGTCTCCGTTTGCCTTATCCTAGAAGTTTAATAGTGCATTTTACTGGCCATTTCATGCGCATTGAGATGCCGCTTAGCCCAATACGCTATCTGAAATAGGAGCGATGTAAATTGAACAAATGTGATAGAATTTCGCCTGAATTCTTAAATTAACCATAATATAAAATGATCTAATCAGGTCTCTGTGTGCCCTATCATAGAAGTTTAATAGTGCATTTTACTCGCCATTCCGCGCGCTTTAAGTTGCCGGCCTAGCCCAGTATGCTATCTGAAATAGGAACGACGTAAATTGAACAAATGTGATAGAATTTTGCTGAATTCTTAAATTAACCATAATATAAAATGATCTAATCGGGTCTCTGATTGCCCTATCATAGTAGTTTAATAGTGCATTTTACTCGCCATTCCTCGCGCTTTAAGATGCCGCCTATCCGAGTACGCTATCTGAAATAGGAGCGACGTAAATTGAACAAATGTGATAGAATTTTTCTGAAATCTTAAATTAACCATAATATGAAATGACCTAATCGGGTCTCTGTTTGCCCTACCCTAGAAGTTTAATAGTGCATTTTACTCGCCATTTCTTGCGCTTTGAGATGCCGCTTAGCCCAATACGCTATCTGAAATATCAGCGACGTAAATTGAACAAATGTGAGAGAATTTCGCTGAATTCTTAAATTAACCATAATATAAAATGATCTAATGTGGTCTCTGTTTGCCCTACCCTAGAAGTTTAATAGTGCATTTTACTCGCCATTTCTTGCGCTTTGAGATGCCGCTTAGCACAAGTCGCTATCTGAAATAGGAGCGATGTAAATTGAACAAATGTGATAGAATTTTGCTGAATTCTTAAATTAACCATAATATAAAAAGATCTAATGTGGTCTCTGTTCGCCCTACCCAAGAAGTTTAATAGTGCATTTCTCTCGTCATTTCATGCGCTTTGAGATGCCTCTTAGCCCAATAGCTATCTGAAATAGGAGCGACGTAAATTGAACAAATGTGATAGAATTTCCCTGAAATCTTATATTAAACAAAATATAAAATGATCTAAACGGGACTCTGATTGCCCTATCATATAAGTTTAGTAGTGCATTTTACTCGCCCTTCCACGCGCTTTAAGATGCCGCCTAGCCCAGTACGCTATCTGAAATAGGAGCTACGTAAGTTGAACAAATGTGACAGAATTACGCTGAATTCTTATATTAACCGTAATATAAAATGATCTAATCGGGTCTCTGTTTGCATTACCATAGAAGTTTAATAGTGCATTTTACTCGCCATTTCATGCGCTTTGAGATGCCGCTTAGCCCAATTCGCTATCTGCAATAGGATCGACGTAAATTGTACAAATGAGATAGAATTTCGCTGAATTCTTCAATTAACCATAATATAAAGTGATCTAAACTGCTCTCTGTTTGCCCCACCCTAGAAGTTTAATAGTGAATTTTACTCGCCATTTCTTGCGCTTTGAGATGCCGCTTAGCCCAATACGCTATCTGAAATAGGAGCAACGTAAATTGAACAAATGTGATAGAATTTCGCTGAATTCTTAAATTAACCATAATATAAAATGATCTAATGGGGTCTCTGTTTGCCCTACCCTAGAAGTTTAATAGTGCATTTTACTCGCCATATCTTGCGCTTTGAGATACCGCTTAGCCCAATACGCTATCTGAAATAGGAGCGACGTAAATTGAACAAATGTGATAGAATTTCGCTGAATTCTTATATTAACCAAAATATAAAATGATCTTATCGGGTCTCTGATTGCCCTATCATAGAAGTTTAAGAGTGCATTTTGCTCGCCATTCCACGCGCTTTAAGATGCCGCCTAGCCCAGTACGCTATCTGAAATAGGAGCGACGTAAGTTGAACAAATGTGATAGAATAACGCTGAATTCTTATATTAACCGTAATATGAAATGGTCTAATCGGGTCTCCGTTTGCCTTATCCTAGAAGTTTAATATTGCATTTTACTGGCCATTTCATGCGCATTGCGATGCCGCTTAGCCCAATACGCTATCTGAAATAGGAGCGATGTAAATTGAACAAATGTGATAGAATTTCGCTGAATTCTTAAATTAACCACAATATAAAATGATCTAATCGGGTCTCTGATTGCCCTATCATAGAAGTTTAATAGTGCATTTTACTCGCCATTCCGCGCGCTTTATGTTGCCGCCTAGCCCAGTATGCTATCTGAAATAGGAACGACGTAAATTGAACAAATGTGATAGAATTTTTCTGAATTCTTAAATTAACCATAATATGAAATGACCTAATCGGGTCTCTGTTTGCCCTACCCTAGAAGTTTAATAGTGCATTTTACTCGCCATTTCTTGCGCTTTGAGATGCCGCTTAGCCCAATACGCTATCTGAAATATCAGCGACGTAAATTGAACAAATGTGAGAGAATTTCGCTGAATTCTTAAACTAACCATAATATAAAATGATCTAATGCGGTCTCTGTTTGCCCTACACTAGAAGTTTAATAGTGCATTTTACTCGCCATTTCCTGCGCTTTGAGATGCCGCTTAGCACAAGTCGCTATCTGAAATAGGAGCGACGTAAATTGAACAAATGTGATAGAATTTCGCTGAATTCTTATATTAACCATAATATAAAATGATCTAATCGGGTCTCTGATTGCCCAACCCTAGAAGTTTAATAGCGCATTTTACTCAGCATTTCATGCGCTTTGAGATGCCGCTTATCCCAATACGCTATCTGAAATAGGAGCGACGTAAATTAAACAAATGTGATAGAATTTCGCTGAATTCTTATATTAACCAAAATATAAAATGATCTAATCGGGTCTCTGATTGCCCTATCATAGAAGTTTAATAGTGCATTTTACTCGCCATTCCTCGCGCTTTAAGATGCCGCCCATCCGGGTACGCTATCTGAAATAGGAGCGACGTAAATTGAACATATGTGATAGAATTTTTCTGAATTCTTAAATTATCCATATATGAAATGACCTAATCGGGTCTCTGTTTGCCCTACCCTAGAAGTTTAATAGTGCATTTTACTCGCCATTTCTTGCGCTTTGAGATGCCGCTTACCCCAATACGCTATCTGAAATATCAGCGACGTAAATTGAACAAATGTGAGAGAATTTCGCTGAATTCTTAAATTAACCATAATATAAAATGATCTAATGGTGTCTCTGTTTGCCCTACACTAGAAGTTTAATAGTGCATTTTACTCGCCATTTCCTGCGCTTTGAGATGCCGCTTAGCACAAGTCGCTATCTGAAATGGGAGCGATGTAAATTGAACAAATGTGATAGAATTTCGCTGAATTCTTATATTAACCTTAATGTAAAATGATCTAATCGGGTCTTTGTTCGCCCTACCCAAGAAGTTTAATAGTGCATTTCACTCGTCAATTCATGCGCTTTGCGATGCCGCTTAGCCCAATAAGCTATCTGAAATTGGAGCGACGTAAATTGAACAAATGTGATAGAATTTCGCTGGATTATTATATTAGCCAAAATATAAAATGAACTAATCGGGTCTCTGATTGCCCTATCATAGAAGTTTAATAGTGCATTTTACTCGCCATTACACACGCTTTAAGATGCCGCCTAGCCCAGTACGCTATCTGAAATAGGAGCTACGTAAGTTGAACGAATGTGACAGAATTACGCTGATTTCTTATATTAACCGTAATATAAAATAATCTTATCGGGTCTCCGATTGCCCCACCCTAGAAGTTTAATAGTGCATTTTACTCGCCCTTTCGTGCGCTTTGAGATGCCGCTTAGCCCAATACGCTATCTGAAATAGGAGCGACGTAAATTGAACAAATGTGATAGAATTTCGCTGGATTCTTATATTAGCCAAAATATAAAATGAACTAATCGGGTCTCTGATTGCCCTATCATAGAAGTTTAATAGTGCATTTTACTCGTCATTCCACGCCGTTTAAGTTGCCGCCTAGCCCAGTACGCTATCTGAAATAGGAGCGACGTAAATTGAACAAATGTGATAGAATTTCGCTGAATTCTTTTATTTACCATAATGTTAAATGATCTAATCGGGTCTCTGTACGCCCTAGCGTACAAGCTTAATAGTGCATTTTATTCGTCATTTCAAGCGCTTTGAGATGCCGCTTAGCCCAATACGCTATCTGAAATAGGAGCGACGCAAATTGAACAAATGTGATAGAATTTCGCTGAATTCTTATATTAACCATAATATAAAATGATGTAATCGGGTCTCTGTTCGCCCTACCCAAGAAGTTTAATAGTGCATTTCTCTCGTCATTTCATGCGCTTTGAGATGCCGCTTAGCCCAATAGCTATCTGAAATAGGAGCGACGTAAATTGAACAAATGTGATAGAATTTCCCTGAAATCTTATATTAACAGTAATATAAAATGATCTAATCGGGTCTCTGTTTGCATTACCCTCGAAGTATAATAGTGCATTTTACTCGCCTTTCCACGCGCTTTAAGATGCCGCCTATCCGAGTACGCTATCTGAAATAGGAGCGACGTAAGTTGAACGAATGTGATAGAATAACGCTGAATTCTTATATTAACCGTAATATAAAATGGTCTAATCGGGTCTCCGTTTGCCTTATCCTAGAAGTTTATTAGTGCATTTTACTCGTCATTCCATGCGCTTTGAGATGCCGCTTAGCCCAATACGCTATCTGAAATAGGAGCGACGTAAAATGAACAACTGTGATAGGATTTCGCTGAATTCTTAAATTAACCATAATGTAAAATGATCTAATCGGGTCTCTATGTGCCCAACCCTAGAAGCTTAATAGTGCATTTTACTCGCCATTTCTTGCGCTTTGAGATGCCGCTTAGCCCTATACGCTATCTGAAATAGGAGCGACGTAAATTGAACAAATGTGATAGAATTTCGCTGAATTCTTATATTAACCAAAATATAAAATGATCTTATCGGGTCTCTGATTGCCCTATCATAGAAGTTTAAGAGTGCATTTTGCTCGCCATTCCACGCGCTTTAAGATGCCGCCTAGCCCAGTACGCTATCTGAAATAGGAGCGACGTAAGTTGAACAAATGTGATAGAATAACGCTGAATTCTTATATTAACCGTAATATGAAATGGTCTAATCGGGTCTCCGTTTGCCTTATCCTAGAAGTTTAACAGTGCATTTTACTGGCCATTTCATGCGCATTGCGATGCCGCTTAGCCCAATACGCTATCTGAAATAGGAGCGATGTAAATTGAACAAATGTGATAGAATTTCGCTGAATTCTTAAATTAACCACAATATAAAATGATCTAATCGGGTCTCTGATTGCCCTATCATAGAAGTTTAATAGTGCATTTTACTCGCCATTCCGCGCGCTTTATGTTGCCGCCTAGCCCAGTATGCTATCTGAAATAGGAACGACGTAAATTGAACAAATGTGATAGAATTTTTCTGAATTCTTAAATTAACCATAATATGAAATGACCTAATCGGGTCTCTGTTTGCCCTACCCTAGAAGTTTAATAGTGCATTTTACTCGCCATTTCTTGCGCTTTGAGATGCCGCTTAGCCCAATACGCTATCTGAAATATCAGCGACGTAAATTGAACAAATGTGAGAGAATTTCGCTGAATTCTTAAACTAACCATAATATAAAATGATCTAATGGGGTCTCTGTTTGCCCTACACTAGAAGTTTAATAGTGCATTTTACTCGCCATTTCCTGCGCTTTGAGATGCCGCTTAGCACAAGTCGCTATCTGAAATAGGAGCGACGTAAATTGAACAAATGTGATAGAATTTCGCTGAATTCTTATATTAACCATAATATAAAATGATCTAATCGGGTCTCTGATTGCCCAACCCTAGAAGTTTAATAGCGCATTTTACTCAGCATTTCATGCGCTTTGAGATGCCGCTTATCCCAATACGCTATCTGAAATAGGAGCGACGTAAATTAAACAAATGTGATAGAATTTCGCTGAATTCTTATATTAACCAAAATATAAAATGATCTAATCGGGTCTCTGATTGCCCTATCATAGAAGTTTAATAGTGCATTTTACTCGCCATTCCTCGCGCTTTAAGATGCCGCCCATCCGGGTACGCTATCTGAAATAGGAGCGACGTAAATTGAACATATGTGATAGAATTTTTCTGAATTCTTAAATTATCCATATATGAAATGACCTAATCGGGTCTCTGTTTGCCCTACCCTAGAAGTTTAATAGTGCATTTTACTCGCCATTTCTTGCGCTTTGAGATGCCGCTTACCCCAATACGCTATCTGAAATATCAGCGACGTAAATTGAACAAATGTGAGAGTATTTCGCTGAATTCTTAAATTAACCATAATATAAAATGATCTAATGGTGTCTCTGTTTGCCCTACACTAGAAGTTTAATAGTGCATTTTACTCGCCATTTCCTGCGCTTTGAGATGCCGCTTAGCACAAGTCGCTATCTGAAATGGGAGCGATGTAAATTGAACAAATGTGATAGAATTTCGCTGAATTCTTATATTAACCTTAATGTAAAATGATCTAATCGGGTCTTTGTTCGCCCTACCCAAGAAGTTTAATAGTGCATTTCACTCGTCAATTCATGCGCTTTGCGATGCCGCTTAGCCCAATAAGCTATCTGAAATTGGAGCGACGTAAATTGAACAAATGTGATAGAATTTCGCTGGATTCTTATATTAGCCAAAATATAAAATGAACTAATCGGGTCTCTGATTGCCCTATCATAGAAGTTTAATAGTGCATTTTACTCGCCATTACACACGCTTTAAGATGCCGCCTAGCCCAGTACGCTATCTGAAATAGGAGCTACGTAAGTTGAACGAATGTGACAGAATTACGCTGATTTCTTATATTAACCGTAATATAAAATAATCTTATCGGGTCTCCGATTGCCCCACCCTAGAAGTTTAATAGTGCATTTTACTCGCCCTTTCGTGCGCTTTGAGATGCCGCTTAGCCCAATACGCTATCTGAAATAGGAGCGACGTAAATTGAACAAATGTGATAGAATTTCGCTGGATTCTTATATTAGCCAAAATATAAAACGAACTAATCGGGTCTCTGATTGCCCTATCATAGAAGTTTAATAGTGCATTTTACTCGTCATTCCACGCGGTTTAAGTTGCCGCCTAGCCCAGTACGCTATCTGAAATAGGAGCGACGTAAATTGAACAAATGTGATAGAATTTCGCTGAATTCTTTTATTTACCATAATGTTAAATGATCTAATCGGGTCTCTGTACGCCCTAGCGTACAAGCTTAATAGTGCATTTTATTCGTCATTTCATGCGCTTTGAGATGCCGCTTAGCCCAATACGCTAGCTGAAATAGGAGCGACGTAAATTGAACAAATGTGATAGAATTTCGCTGAATTCTTTTATTTACCATAATGTTAAATGATCTAATCGGGTCTCTGTTCGCCCTAGCGTACAAGCTTAATAGTGCATTTTATTCGTCATTTCAAGCGCTTTGAGATGCCGCTTAGCCCAATACGCTATCTGAAATAGGAGCAACGCAAATTGAACAAATGTGATAGAATTTCGCTGAATTCTTATATTAACCATAATATAAAATGATGTAATCGGGTCTCTGTTCGCCCTACCCAAGAAGTTTAATAGTGCATTTCTCTCGTCATTTCATGCGCTTTGAGATGCCGCTTAGCCCAATAGCTATCTGAAATAGGAGCGACGTAAATTGAACAAATGTGATAGAATTTCCCTGAAATCTTATATTAACAGTAATATAAAATGATCTAATCGGGTCTCTGTTTGCATTACCCTCGAAGTATAATAGTGCATTTTACTCGCCTTTCCACGCGCTTTAAGATGCCGCCTATCCGAGTACGCTATCTGAAATAGGAGCGACGTAAGTTGAACAAATGTGATAGAATAACGCTGAATTCTTATATTAACCGTAATATAAAATGGTCTAATCGGGTCTCCGTTTGCCTTATCCTAGAAGTTTATTAGTGCATTTTACTCGTCATTCCATGCGCTTTGAGATGCCGCTTAGCCCAATACGCTATCTGAAATAGGAGCGACGTAAAATGAACAACTGTGATAGGATTTCGCTGAATTCTTAAATTAACCATAATGTAAAATGATCTAATCGGGTCTCTATGTGCCCAACCCTAGAAGCTTAATAGTGCATTTTACTCGCCATTTCTTGCGCTTTGAGATGCCGCTTAGCCCTATACGCTATCTGAAATAGGAGCGACGTAAATTGAACAAATGTGATAGAATTTCCCTGAAATGTTATAGTAAACAAAATATAAAATGATCTATTCGGAACTCTCATTGCCCTATCATAGAAGTTTAGAAGTGCATTTTACTCGCCCTTCCACGCGTTTTAAGATGCCGCCTAGCCCAGTACGCTATCTGAAATAGGAGAGACGTTAGTTGAACAAATGTGGTAGAATTACGCTGAATTCTTATATTAACCGTGATATAAAATGATCTATTCGGGTGTCTGTTCGCCCTACCCTAGAAGTTTAATAGTGCATTTCACTCGCCATTCCATGCGTTTTGAGATGCCGCTTAGCCAAATACGCTATCTGAAATAGGAGCGACGTAAATTAAACAAATGTGATAGAATTTCGCTGAATTCTTATATTAACCAAAATATAAAATGATCTAATCGGGTCTCTGATTGCCCTATCATAGAAGTTTAATAGTTCATTTTACTCGCCATTCCTCGCGCTTAAGATGCCGCCTATCCGGGTACGCTATCTGAAATAGGAGCGACGTAAATTGAACAAAAGTGATAGAATTTCGCTGAATTCTTATTTTAACCTTAATGTAAAATGATCTAATCGGGTCTTTGTTCGCCCTACCCTAGAAGTTAAACAGTGCATTTCACTCGACATTTCATGCGCTCTGAGTTGCCGCTTAGCCCAATAAGCTATCTGAAATAGAAGCGACGTAAATTGAACAAATGTGATAGAATTTCGCTGAATTCTTAAATTAACCACAATATAAAATGATCTAATCGGGTCTCTGATTGCCCTATCATAGAAGTTTAATAGTTCATTTTACTCGCCATTTCTTGCGCTTTGAGATGCCGCTTAGTCCAATACGCTATCTGAAATATCAGCGACGTAAATTGAACAAATGTGAGAGAATTTCGCTGAATTATTATATTAACCAAAATATAAAATAATCTAATCGGGTCTCTGATTTCCCTATCATACAAGTTTAGTAGTGCATTTGACTCGCCATTTCATGCGCTTTGAGATGCCGCCTAGCCCAGTACGCTATCTGAAATAGGAGCGACGTAAATTGTACAAATGTGATAGAATTTTGCTGAATTCTTAAATTAACCATAATATAAAATGATCTAATCGGGTCTCTGTTCGCCCCTACCCTAGAAGTTAATAGTGCATTTCACTCGCCATTTCATGCGCTTTGAGATGCTGCTTAGCCCAATACGCTATCTGAAATAGGAGCGACGTAAATTGAACAAATGTGATAGAATTTCGCTGAATTCTTATGTTAACCGTAATATAAAATGATCTAATCGGGTCTCTGATTGCCCTACCCTAGAAGTTTAATAGTGCATTTTACTCGCCATTTCTTGCGCTTTGTGATGCCGCTTAGCACAAGTCGCTATCTGAAATAGGAGCGATGTAAATTGAACAAATGTGATAGAATTTCGCTGAATTCTTATATTAACCTTAATGTAAAATGATCTAATCGGGTCTTTGTTCGCCCTACCCTAGAAGTTTAACAGTGCATTTCACTCGACATTTCATGCGCTCTGAGTTGCCGCTTAGCCCAATAAGCTATCTGAAATAGGAGCGACGTAAATTGAACAAATGTGATAGAACTTCGCTGAATTCTTATATTAACCGTAATATAAAATGATCTGATCGGGTCTCTGCTTGCCCCACCCTAGAAGTTTAATAGTGCATTTTACTCGCCCTTTCGTGCGTTTTGAGATGCCGCTTAGCCCAATAAGCTATCTGAAATAGGAGCGACGTAAATTGAACAAATGTGATAGAATTTCGCTGAATTCTTATATTAACCAAAATATAAAATGATCTAATCGGGTCTCTGATTGCCCTATCATAGAAGTTTAATAGTGCATTTTACTCGTCATTCCTCGCGCTTTAAGATACCGCCTAGCCCAGTACGCTATCTGAAATAGGAGCGACGTAAATTGAACAAATGTGATAGAATTTTGCTGAATTCTTATATTAACCAAAATATAAAATGAACTAATCGGGTCTCTGATTGCCCTATCATAGAAGTTTAATAGTGCATTTTACTCGCCATTCCACGCGGTTTAAGTTGCCGTCTAGCCCAGTACGCTATCTGAAATAGGAGCTACGTAACTTGCACAAATGTGACAGAATTACGCTGTATTCTTATATTAACCGTAATATAAAATGATCTAATCGGGTCTCTGTTTGCCTTATCCTAGAAGTTTAATAGTGCATTGTACTCGCCATTTCATGCGCTTTGAGATGCCCCCTAGCCCAGTACGCTATCTGAAATAGGAGCGACGTAAATTGAACAAATGTGATAGAATTTCGCTGCATTCTTATATTAACCACAATATAAAATGATCTATTCGGGTGTCTGTTCGCCCTACCCTAGAAGTTTAATAGTGCATTTCACTCGCCATTCCATGCGCTTTGAGATGCCGCTTAGCCCAATACGCTATCTGAAATAGGAGCGACGTAAATTGAACAAATGTGATAGAATTTTGCTGAATTCTTAAATTAACCATAATATAAAATGATGTAATCGGGTCTCTGTTCGCCCTACCCAAGAGGTTTAATAGTGCATTTTACTCGCCACTTCATGCGCTTTGAGATGCCGCTTAGCCCCAATAAGCTATCTGAAATAGGAGCGACGTAAATTGAACAAATGTGATAGAATTTCGCTGAATTCTTATGTTAACCGTAATATAAAATGATCTAATCGGGTCTCTGATTGCCCTACCCTAGAAGTTTAATAGTGCATTTTACTCACCATTCCACGCGCTTTAAGTTGCCGCCTAGCCCAGCACGCTATCTGAAATAGGAGCTACGTAAGTTGAACAAATGTCACAGAATTACGCTGAATTCTTATATTAACCGTAATATAAAATGATCTAATCGGGTCTCTGTTTGCCTTATCCTAGAAGTTTAATAGTGCATTTCACTCGCCATTTCATGCGCTTTGAGATGCCGCTTAGCCCAATACGCTATCTGAAATAGGAGCGACGTAAATTGAACAAATGTGATAGAATTTCGCTGAATTCTTAAATTAACCATAATATGAAATGACCTAATCGGGTCTCTGTTTGCCCTACCCTAGAAGTTTAATAGTGCATTTTACTCGCCATTTCTTGCGCTTTGAGATGCCGCTTAGCACAAGTCGCTATCTGAAATAGGAGCGATGTAAATTGAACAAATGTGATAGAATTTCGCTGAATTCTTATATTAACCAAAATATAAAGTGATT
>CAKAJE020000224.1:0-30145 GCA_916610135.2 Macropis europaea
GATCGGGGCTCTGATCGCCATAGCCTAGAAGTTTAATAGTGCATTTTATTGGCCATTTCATGCGCTTTGAGATGCCGCTTAGCCGAGTTCGCTATCTGAAATAGGAGCGACGTAAATTGAACAAATGTGATAGAATTTTGCTGAATTCTTAAATTAACCATAATATAAAATGATCTAATCGGGTCTCGGTTTGCGTTAGCCTAGAAGTTTAATAGTGCATTATACTCGCCATTTCATGCGCTTTTACATGCCGCATAGCCCAGTACGCTATCTGAAATAGGAGCGACGTAAATTGAACAAATGTGATAGAATTTCCGTGAATTCTTATATTTACCTTAATGTAAAATGATCTAATCGGGTCTCTGTTCGCCCCACCCTAGAAGCTTAATAGTGCATTTCACTCGTCATTTCATGCGCTTTGAGATGCCGCTTAGCCCAATATGCTATCTGAAATAGGAGCGACGTAAATTGAACAAATGTGATGGAATTTCGCTGAATTCTTTTATTAACCAAAATGTAAAATGATCTAATCGGGTCTCTGTTCGCCCTAGCCTAGAATTTTAATAGTGCATTTTAGTCGCCATTTCATGCGCTTTGAGATGCCGCCTAGCCCAGTACGCTATCTGAAATAGGAGCGACGTAAATTGAACAAATGTGATAGAATTTCCGTGAATACCTATATTAACCTTAATGTAAAATGATTCAAACGGGCCTCTGTTCGCCCTACCATAGAAGTCTAATAGTGCATTTCACTCGCTATTTCATGCGCTTTGAGATGCAGCCTAGCCCAGTACGCTATCTGAAATAGGAGCGACGTAAGTTGAACAAATGTGCTGGAATTACGCTGCATTCTTATATTAACCGTAATATAAAATGATCTAATCGGGTCTCTGTTTGCCTTATTCTAGAAGTTTAATAGCGCGTTTTACTCGCCATTCCACGCGCTTTAAGAAGCCTCCTTGCGCAGTATGCTATCTGAAATAGGAGCGACGTAAATTGAACAAATGTGATAGAATTTCGCTGAATTCTTAAATTGACCATACTATAAAATGATCTAATCGGGTCTCTGTTTGCGTTATCCTAGAAGTTTAATAGTGCATTATACTCGCCATTTCATGCGCTTTTAGATGCCGCCTAGCCCAGTACGCTATCTGAAATAGGAGCGACGTAAATTGAACAAATGTGATGAAATTTTGCTGAATTCTTAAATTAACCATAATATAAAATGATCTAATCGGGTCTCTGTTTGCGTTATCCTAGAAGTTTAATAGTGCATTATACTCGCCATTTCATGCGCTTTTAGATGCCGCCTAGCCCAGTACGCTATCTGAAACAGGAGCGACGTAAATTGAACAAATGTGATAGAATTTCCGTGAATTCTTATATCAACCTTAATGTAAAATGATCTAATCGGGTCTCTGTTCGCCCTACCATAGAAGTCTAATAGTGCATTTCACTCGCCATTTCATGCGCTTTGAGATGCCGCCTATCCCAGTACGCTATCTGAAATAGGAGCGACGTAAGTTGAACAAATGTGATAGAATTACGCTGCATTCTCATATTAAGCGTAATATAAAATGATCTAATCGGGTCTCTGTTTGCCTTATCCTAGAAGTTTAATAGCGCGTTTTACTCGCCACTCCACGCGCTTTAAGATGCCGCCTAGCCCAGTATGCTATCTGAAATAGGAGCGACGTAAATTGAACAAATGTGATAGAATTTCGCTGAATTCTTAAATTAACCATAATATAAAATGATCTAATCGGGTCTCTGTTTGCGTTATCCTAGAAGTTTAATAGTGCATTATACTCGCCATTTCATGCGCTTTTAGATGCCGCCTAGCCCAGTACGCTATCTGAAATAGGAGCGACGTAAATTGAACAAATGTGATGGAATTTTGCTGAATTCTTAAATTAACCATAATATAAAATGATCTAATCGGGTCTCTGATTGCCCTATCATCGAATTTTAATAGTGCATTTCACTCGTCATTTCATGCGCTTTGAGATGCCGCTTAGCCCAATATGCTATCTGAAATAGGAGCGACGTAGATTGAACAAATGTGATAGAATTTCGCTGAATTCTTTTATTAACCAAAATGTAAAATGATCTAATCGGGTCTCTGTTCGCCCTAGCCTAGAAGTTTAATAGTGCATTTCACTCGCCATTTCATGCGCTTTGAGATGCCGCTAAGCGCTATAAGCTATCTGAAATAGGAGCGACGTAAATTGAACAAATGTGATAGCATTTCGCTGAATTCTTATATTAACAAAAATATAAAATGATCTGATCGGGTCTCTGTTCGCCCTATCGTAGAAGTTTAGTAGTGCATTTTACTCGCCATTCCACGCGCTTTAAGATGCCGCCTAGCCCAGTATGCTATCTGAAATAGGAGCGACGTAAATTGAACAAATGTGATAGAATTTCGCTGAATTCTTAAATTAACCATAATATAAAATGATCTCATCGGGACTCTGTCTGACCTACCCTAGAAGTTTAATAGTGCATTTTACTCGCCATTTCATGCGCTTTGAGATGCCGCTTAGCCCAATACGCTATCTGAAATAGGAGCGACAGAAGTTGAACAAATGTGATAGAATTTCGCTGAATTTTTTTATTAACTATAATGTAAAATGATCTGATCGGGTCTCTGTTCGCCCTAGCCTACAAGTTTAATAGTGCATTTTATTCGCCACTTCATGCGCTTTGAGATGCCGCTAAGCCCAATAAGCTATCTGAAATAGGAGCGACGTAAATTGATCAAATCGGATATAATTTCGCTGAACTCTTATATTAACCGAAATATAAAATGATCTAATCGGGTCTCTGATTGCCCTATCATAGAAGTTTAGTAGTGCATTTTACTCGCCATTCCACGCGCTTTAAGATGCCGCCTAGCCCAGTATGCTATCTGAAATAGGAGCGACGTAAATTGAACAAATGTGATAGAATTTCGCTGAATTCTTATATTAACCAAAATATAAAATGATCTAATCGGGTCTCTGATTGCCCTATCATAGAAGTTTAATAGTGCATTTTACTTGCCATTCCACGCGCTTTAAGATGCCGCCTAGCCCAGTACGCTATCTGAAATAGCAGCGACGTAAGATGAACAAATGTGATAGAATTTCGCTGAGTTCTTTTATTAACCATAATGTAAAATGATCTAATCGGGTCTCTGTTTGCCCTACCCTATAAGTTTAATAGTGCATTTTACTCGCCATTTCATGCGCTTTGAGATGCCGCTTAGCCGAGTTCGCTATCTGAAATAGGAGCGACGTAAATTGAACAAATGTGATAAAATTTCCCTGAAATCTTATATTAAACAAAATATAAAATGATCTAATCGGGTCTCTGATTGCCCTATCATAGAAGTTTAATAGTGCATTTCACTCGTCATTTCATGCGCTTTGTGATGCCGCTAAGCCCAATAAGCTATCTGTAATAGGAGCGACGTAAATTGAACAAATGTGATAAAATTTCGCTGAATTCTTATGTTAACCAAAATATAAAATGATCTAATCGGGTCTCTGATTGCCCTATCATAGAAATTTAATAGTGCAGTTTACTTGACATTCCACGCGCTTTAAGATGCCGCCTAGCTCAGTACGCTATCTGAAATAGGAGCGACGTAAATTGAACAAATGTGATAGAATTTCGCTGAATTCTTATATTAACCAAAATATAAAATGATCTAATCGGGTCTCTGATTGCCCTATCATAGAAGTTTAATAGTGCATTTTACTTGCCATTCCACGCGCTTTAAGATGCCGCCTAGCCCAGTACGCTATCTGAAATAGCAGCGACGTAAGATGAACAAATGTGATAGAATTTCGCTGAGTTCTTTTATTAACCATAATGTAAAATGACCTGATCGGGGCTCTGATCGCCATAGCCTAGAAGTTTAATAGTGCATTTTATTGGCCATTTCATGCGCTTTGAGATGCCGCTTAGCCGAGTTCGCTATCTGAAATAGGAGCGACGTAAATTGAACAAATGTGATAGAATTTTGCTGAATTCTTAAATTAACCATAATATAAAATGATCTAATCGGGTCTCGGTTTGCGTTATCCTAGAAGTTTAATAGTGCATTATACTCGCCATTTCATGCGCTTTTACATGCCGCATAGCCCAGTACGCTATCTGAAATAGGAGCGACGTAAATTGAACAAATGTGATAGAATTTCCGTGAATTCTTATATTTACCTTAATGTAAAATGATCTAATCGGGTCTCTGTTCGCCCCACCCTAGAAGCTTAATAGTGCATTTCACTCGTCATTTCATGCGCTTTGAGATGCCGCTTAGCCCAATATGCTATCTGAAATAGGAGCGACGTAAATTGAACAAATGTGATGGAATTTCGCTGAATTCTTTTATTAACCAAAATGTAAAATGATCTAATCGGGTCTCTGTTCGCCCTAGCCTAGAAGTTTAATAGTGCATTTTAGTCGCCATTTCATGCGCTTTGAGATGCCGCCTAGCCCAGTACGCTATCTGAAATAGGAGCGACGTAAATTGAACAAATGTGATAGAATTTCCGTGAATACTTATATTAACCTTAATGTAAAATGATTCAAACGGGCCTCTGTTCGCCCTACCATAGAAGTCTAATAGTGCATTTCACTCGCTATTTCATGCGCTTTGAGATGCAGCCTAGCCCAGTACGCTATCTGAAATAGGAGCGACGTAAGTTGAACAAATGTGCTGGAATTACGCTGCATTCTTATATTAACCGTAATATAAAATGATCTAATCGGGTCTCTGTTTGCCTTATTCTAGAAGTTTAATAGCGCGTTTTACTCGCCATTCCACGCGCTTTAAGAAGCCTCCTTGCGCAGTATGCTATCTGAAATAGGAGCGACGTAAATTGAACAAATGTGATAGAATTTCGCTGAATTCTTAAATTGACCATACTATAAAATGATCTAATCGGGTCTCTGTTTGCGTTATCCTAGAAGTTTAATAGTGCATTATACTCGCCATTTCATGCGCTTTTAGATGCCGCCTAGCCCAGTACGCTATCTGAAATAGGAGCGACGTAAATTGAACAAATGTGATGAAATTTTGCTGAATTCTTAAATTAACCATAATATAAAATGATCTAATCGGGTCTCTGATTGCCCTATCACAGAATTTTAATAGTGCATTTCACTCGTCATTTCATGCGCTTTGAGATGCCGCTAAGCCCTATAAGCTATCTGAAATAGGAGCGACGTAAATTGAACAAATGTGATAGAATTTCGCTGAATTCTTAAATTAACCATAATATAAAATGATCTCATCGGGACTCTGTTTGACCTACCCTAGAAGTTTAATTGTGCATTTTGCTCGCCATTTCATGCGCTTTGAGATGCCGCATAGCCCAATACGCTATCTGAAATAGGAGCGACAGAAGTTGAACAAATGTGATAGAATTTCGCTGAATTCCTTTATTAACCATAATGTAAAATGATCTGATCGGGTCTCTGTTCGCCCTAGCCTACAAGTTTAATGGTGCATTTTATTCGCCACTTCAGGCGCTTTGAGATGCCGCTTAGCCGAGTTCGCTATCTGAAATAGGAGCGACGTAAATTGAACAAATGTGATAGAATTTCGCTGAATTCTTATATTAACCAAAATATAAAATGATCTAATCGGGTCTCTGATTGCCCTATCATAGAAGTTTAATAGTGCATTTTACTTGCCATTCCACGCGCTTTAAGATGCCGCCTAGCCCAGTACGCTATCTGAAATAGGAGCGACAGAAGTTGAGCAAATGTGATAGAATTTCGCTGAATTTTTTTATTAACCATAATGTAAAATGATCTGATCGGGTCTCTGTTCGCCCTAGCCTACAAGTTTAATAGTGCATTTTATTCGCCACTTCATGCGCTTTGAGATGCCGCTTAGCCGAATACGCTATCTGAAATAGGAGCGACGTAAATTGAACAAATGTGATACAATTTCCCTGAAATCTTATATTAAACAAAATATAAAATGATCTAATCGTGTCTCTGATTGCCCTATCGTAGAAGTTTAGTAGTGCATTTTACTCGCCATTCCACGCGCTTTAAGATGCCGCCTAGCCCAGTACGATATCTGAAATAGGAGCGACGTATGTTGAACAAATGTGATAGAATTTTGCTGAATTCTTAAATTAACCATAATATAAAATGATCTAATCGGGTCTCTGATTACCCTATCGTAGAAGTTTAGTAGTGCATTTTACTCGCCATTCCACGCGCTTTAAGATGCCGCCTAGCCCAGTACGCTATCTGAAATAGGAGCGACGTAAATTGAACAAATGTGATGGAATTTTTCTGAATTCTTAAATTAACCATAATATAAAATGATCTAATCGGGTCTCTGATTGCCCTATCATAGAATTTTAATAGTGCATTTCACTCGTCATTTCATGCGCTTTGAGATGCCGCTTAGCCCAATACGCTATCTGAAATAGGAGCGACAGAAGTTGAACAAATGTGATAGAATTTCGCTGAATTTTTTTATTAACCATAATGTAAAATGATCTGATCGGGTCTCTGTTCGCCCTAGCCTACAAGTTTAATAGTGCATTTTATTCGCCTCTTCATGCGCTTTGAGATGCCGCTTAGCCGAATACGCTATCTGAAATAGGAGCGACGTAAATTGAACAAATGTGATACAATTTCCCTGAAATCTTATATTAAACAAAATATAAAATGATCTAATCGTGTCTCTGATTGCCCTATCGTAGAAGTTTAGTAGTGCATTTTACTCGCCATTCCACGCGCTTTAAGATGCCGCCTAGCCCAGTACGATATCTGAAATAGGAGCGACGTATGTTGAACAAATGTGATAGGATTTTGCTGAATTCTTAAATTAACCATAATATAAAATGATCTAATCGGGTCTCTGTTTGCCCTACCCTAGAAGTTTAATAGTGCATTTGACTCGCCATTTCATGCGCTTTCAGATGCCGCTTAGCTCAATACGCTATCTGAAATAGGAGCGACGTAAATTGAACAAATATGATAGAATTTCGCTGAATTCTTAAATTAACCATAATATAAAATGATCTTATCGAGACTCTGTTTGCCCTACCCTAGAACTTAAATAGTGCATTTTACTCGCCATTTCATGCGCTTTGAGATGCCGCTTAGCCCAATACGCTATCTGAAATAGGAGCGACATAAATTGAATGAATGTGATAGAATTTCCCTGAATTCTTATATTAACCTTAATGTAAAATGATCTATTCGGGTCTCTGTTCGCCCTACCCTAGAAGTTTAATATTGCCTTTCACTTGTCATTTCATGCGCTTTGAGATGCCGCTTAGCACAATACGCTATCTGAAATAGGAGCGACGTAAATTGAACAAATGTAATAGAATTTCGCTGAATTCTTATATTAACCAAAATATAAAATGATCTAATCGGGTCTCTGATTGCCCTATCATAGAAGTTTAGTAGTGCATTTTACTCGCCATTCTTCGCGTTTTAAGATGCCGCCTAGCCCAGTACGCTAGCTGAAATAGGAACGACGTAGATTGAAAAAATGTGATAGAATTTTGCTGAATTCTTAAATTAACCATAATATAAATTGATCTAATCGGGCCTCTGTTTGCCCTACCCTAGAAGTTTAATAGTGCATTTTACTCGCCATTTCATGCGCTTTGAGATGCCGCTTAGCCCAATACGCTATCTGAAATAGGAGCGACATAAATTGAATAAATGTGATAGAGTTTCGCTGAATTCTTGAATTAACCATAATATAAAATGATTTTATTGGGTGTCTGTTTGCCCTGCCCTAGAAGTTTAATAGTGCATTTTACTCGCCATTTCTTGCGATTTGAGATGCCGCTTAGCCCAATACGCAATCTGAAATAGGAGCGACGTAAATTGAACAAATGTGATAGAATTTCGCTGAATTCTTAAATTAACTATAATATGAAATTATCTAACCGGGTCTCTGTTTGCCCTACCCTAGAAGTTTAATAGTGCATTTTACTCGTCATTTCATGCGCTTTGAGATGCCGCTTAGCCCAATACGCTATCTGAAATAGGAGCGATGTAAATTGAACAAATGTGTTAGAATTTCGCTGAATTCTTTTATTAACGATAATGTAAAATGATCTAATCGGGTCTCTGTTCGCCCTGGCCTAGAAGTTTAATAGTGCATTTCATTCGCCATTTCATGCGCTTTGAGATGCCGCTTAGCCCAATACGCTATCTGAAATAGGAGCGACGTAAATTGAACAAATGTGATAGAATTTCGCTGAATTCTTTTATTAACCATAATGTAAAATGATCTAATCGGGTCTCTGTTCGCCCTAGCTTAGAAGTTTAATAGTGCATTTTACTCGCCATTCCACGCGCTTTAAGTTGCCGCCTAGCCCAGTACGCTATCTGAAATAGGAGCCACGTAAGTTGAACAAGTGTGACAGAATTACGCTGAATTCTTATATTAACCGTAATATAAAATGATCTTATCGGGTATCTGTTTGCCCTACCCTAGAAGTTTAATAGTGCATTTTACTCGCCATTTCTTGCGCTTTGAGATGCCGCCTAGCCCGGTACGCTATCTGAAATAGGAGCGACGTAAGTTGAACAAATGTGATAGAATGACGCTGAATTCTTATATTAACCGTAATATAAAATGATCTAATCGGGCCTCTGTTTGCCCTACCCTAGAAGTTTAATAGTGCATTTTACTCGCCATTTCATGCGCTTTGACATGCCGCTTAGCCCAATACGCTATCTGAAATAGGAGGGACGTAAATTGAACAAACGTGATAGAATTTTGCCGAATTATTAAATTAACAATAATATAAAATGATGTAATCGGCTCTCTGTTCGCCCTACCCAAGAAGTTTAATAGGGCATTTCTCTCGTCATTTCATGCGCTTTGAGATGCGGCTTAGCCCAATACGCTATCTGACATTGGAGCGACGTAAATTGAACAAATGTGATAGAATTTCCCTGAAATCTTATATTAAACAAAATATAAAATGATCTAAACGGGACTCTGATTGCCCTATCATAGAAGTTTAGTAGTGCATTTTACTCGCCCTTCCACGCGCTTTATGATGCCGCCTAGCCCAGTACACTATCCGAAATAGGAGCGACGTATGTTGAACAAATGTGATACATTTACGCTGAATTCTTATATTAACCGTAATATAGAATGATCTAATCGGGTCTCTGTTTGCCTTACCCTAGAAGTTTACTAGTGCATTTTACTCGCCATTTCATGCGCTTCGACATGCCGCTTAGCCCAATACGCTATCTGCAATAGAAGCGACGTAAATTGAACAAATGTGAGAGAATCTCGCTGAATTCTTATATTAACCTTAATCTAAAATGATCTAATCGGGTCTCTGTTCGCCCTACCCTAGAAGATTAATAGTGCATTTCACTCGTCATTTCATGCGCTTTGAGATGCCGCTGAGCCCAATAAGCTATCTGAAATAGCAGCCACGTAAATTGAACAAATGTGATAGAATTTTTTTGAATTCTTAAATAAACCATAATATGAAATGATCTAATCGGGTCTCTGTTTGCCCTACCCTAGAAGTTTAACAGTGCATTTTACTCGCCATTTCATGCGCTTTGAGATGCCGCTTAGCCCAATGCGCTATCTGAAATAGGAGCGACGTAAATTGAACAAATGTGATAGAATTGTGCTGAATTCTTAAATTAACCATAATTTAAAATGATGTAATCGGGTCTCTGTTCGCCCTACCCAAGGAGTTTAATACTGCATTTCTCTCGTCATTTCATGCGCTTCGAGAAGCCGCTTAGCCCAATACGCTATCTGAAATAGGGGCGACGTAAATTGAACAAATGTGACAGAATTACGCTGAATTCTTATATTAACCGTTATATAAAATGATCTAATCGGGTCTCTGTTTGCCTTATCCTAGAAGTCTAATAGTGCATTTCACTCGTCATTTCATGCGCTTTGAGATGCCGCTTAGCCCAATAAGCTATCTGAAATAGGAGCGACGTAAATTGAACAAATGTGATAGAATTTCGCTGAATTCTTATATTAACCAAAGTATCAAATGATCTAGTCTGGTCTTTGATTGCCCTATCATAGAAGGTTGATGGTGAATTTTACTCGCCATTCCACACGCTTTAAGATGCCGCCTAGCCCAGTACGCTGTCTGAAATAGGAGCGACGTAAATTGAACAAGTGTGATAGAATCTCCCTGAATACTTATATTAACCTTAATGTAAAATGATCTAATCGGGTCTCTGATTGCCCTATCATAGAAGTTTAATAGTGCATTTTACTCGCCATTCCACGCGGTTTAAGATGCCGGTCAGCCCAGTACGCTATCCGAAATAGGAGCGACGTAAATTGAACAAATGTGATAGAATTTTGCTGAATTCTTAAATTAACCATAATATAAAATGATCTAATTGGGTCTCTGTTTGCCCTACCCTAGAAATTTAATAGTGCATTTTACTCGCCATTTCATTCGCTTTGAGATGCCGCGTAGCCCAATACGCTATCTGAAATAGGAGCGACGTAAATTGAACAAATGTGATAGAACTTCCCTGAATTCTTATATTAACCTTAATGTAGAATGATCTAATCGGGTCTCTGTTCGCTCTACCCTAGGAGTTTAATAGTGCATTTCACTCGTCATTTCATGCCCTTTCAGTTGCCGCTTAGCCCAATACGCTATCTGAAATAGGAGCGACGTAAATTGAACAAATGTGATAGAATTTCCCTGAAATCTTATATTAAACAAAATATAAAATGATCTAATCGGGTCTCTGATTGCCCTATCATAGAAGTTTAGTAGTGCATTTTACTCGCCATTCCACGCGCTTTAAGATGCCGCCTAGCCCAGTACGCTATCTGAAATAGGAGCGACGTAACTTGAACAAATGTGATAGAATTACGCTGCATTCTTATATTAACCGTAATATAAAATGATCTAATCGGGTATCTGTTTGCCTTATCCTAGAAGTTTAATAGTGCATTATACTCGCCATTTCATGCGCTTCGAGATGCCGCTTAGCTCAATACGCTATCTGAAATAGGAGCGACGAAAGTTGAACAAATGTGATAGAATTTCGCTGAATTATTTTATTAACCAGAATGTAAAATGATCTAATCTGGTCTCTGTTCGCCCTACCATAGAAGTCTTATAGTGCATTTCACTCGCCATTTCATGCGCTTTGAGATGCCGCTTAGCCCGTTACGCTATCTGAAATAGGAGCGACCTAAATTGAACGAATGTGATAGAATTTTGCTGAATTCTTAAATTAACCATAATATAAAATGATCTAATCGGGTCTCTGCTTGCCCTACCCTAGAAGTTTAATAGTGCATTTTCCTCGTCATTTCATGCGCTTTGAGATGCCGCTTAGCCGAATACGCTATCTGGAATAGGAGCGACGTAAATTGAACAAATGTGATACTATTTCCCTGAAATCTTATATTAAACAAAATATAAAATGTTCTAATCGGGTCTCTGATAGCCCTATCATAGAAATTTAGTAGTGCATTTTACTCGCCATTCCACGCGCTTTAAGTTGCCGCCTAGCCCGGTACGCTATCTGAAATAGGAGCGACGTAAGTTGAACAAATGTGATAGAATTTTGCTGAATTCTTAAATTAACCATAATATAAAATGATCCAATCGGGTCTCTGTTCGCCCTACCATAGAAGTGTAATAGTGCATTTCACCCGCCATTTCATGCGCTTTGAGATGCCGCTTAGCTCAATACGCTATCTGAAATATGAGCGACGCAAATTGAACAAATGTGATAGAATTTCGCTGAATTCTTATATTAACCATAATATAAAATGATCTAATCGGGTTTCTGTTTGCTCTACCCTAGAAGTTTAATAGTGCATTTTACTCGCAATTTCATGCGCTTTGAGGTGCCGCTTAACACAATACGCTATCTGCAATAGGAGCGACGTAAATTGAACAAATGTGATAGAATATCGCTGAATTCTTATATTAACCTTAATGTAAAATGATCTAATCGGGTCTCTGTTCGCCCTACCCTAGAAGTTTAATAGTGCATTTCACTCGTCATTTCATGCGCTTTCAGTTGCCGCTTAGCCCAATACGCTATCTGAAATAGGAGCGACGTAAATTGAACAAATGTGATAGAATTTCCCTGAAATCTTATATTAAACAAAATATAAAATGATCTGATCGGGTCTCTGATTGCCCTATCATAGAAGTTTAGTAGTGCATTTTACTCGCCATTCCACGCGCTTTGAGATGCCGCCTAGCCCAGTACGCTATCTGAAATAGGAGCGACGTAACTTGAACCAATGTGATAGAATTACGCTGCATTCTTACATTAACCGTAATATAAAATGATCGAATCGGGTATCCGTTTGCCTTATCCTAGAAGTTTAATAGTGCATTATACTCTCCATTTCATGCGCTTTGAGATGCCGCTTTGCCGAATACGCTATCTGAAATACGAGCGACGAAAGTTGAACAAATGTGATAGAATTTGGCTGAATTCTTAAATTAACCATAACATAAAATGATCTAATCGGGTCTCTGTTTGCCCTACCCTAGAAGTTTAATAGTGCAGTTTACGCGTCATTTCTTGTGCTTTGAGATGCCGCTTTGCCCAATAAGCTATCTGAAATAGGAGCGACGTAAATTGAACAAATGTGAGAGAATTTCGCTGAATTCTTATATTAACCTTAATGTAAAATGTTCTAATCGGGTCTCTGTTCGCCCTACCCTTGAAGATTCATAGTGCATTTCACTCGTCATTTCATGCGCTTTGAGATGCCGCTTAGCCCAATACGCTATCTGAAATAGGAGCGACGTAAGTTGAACAAATGTGATAGAATTTCGCTGAATTCTTATATTAACCAAAATATAAAATGATCTAATCGGGTCTCTGATAGCCCTATCATAGAAGTTTAATAGTGCATTTTACCCGCCATTCGACGCGCTTTAAGATGCCACCTATCCCAGTACGCTATCTGAAATAGGAGCGACGTACGTTGAACAAATGTGATAGAATTACGCTGAATTCTTATATTAACCGTAATATAAAATGAACGCATCGGGTCTCTGTTTGCCTTATCCTAGAAGTTTAATAGTGCATTTTACTCGCCAATCCACGCGCTTTAAGATTCCGCCTAGCCCAGTACGCTATCTGAAATAGGAGCGACGTAAATTGAACAAATGTGATAGAATTTGGCTGAATTCTTAAATTAACCATTATATAAAATGATCTAATCGGGTCTCTGTTTGCCCTACCCTAGAAGTTTAATAGTGCATTTTACTCGCCATTTCATGCGCATTGAGACGGCGCATAGCCCAATACGCTATCTGAAATAGGAGCGACGTAAATTGAACGATTGTGATAGAATTTCGCTGGATTCTTATATTAACCAAAATATAAAATGATCTAATCGGGTCTCTGATAGCCCTATAATAGAAGTTTAATAGAGCATTTTCCTCGCCATTTCGTGCGCTTTAAGATGCCGCCTAGCCCAGTACGCTATCTGAAATAGGAGCGACGTAAGTTGAACAAATGTGATAGAAATCCGCTGAATTCTTATATTAACCGTAATATAAAATGATCTAATCGGGTCTCTGCTAGCCCTATCATAGAAGTTTAATAGTGCATTTTACCCGCCATTCCACGCGCTTTAAGATGCCGCCTAGCCCAGGACCCTATCTGAAATAGGAGCGACGTACGTTGAACAAATGTGATAGAATTACGCTGAATTCTTATATTAACCGTAATATAAAATGATCGAATCGGGTCTCTGTTTGCCTTATCCTAGAAGTTTAATAGTGCATTTTACTCGCCATTTCATGCGCATTGAGATGCCGCTTAGCCCAATACGCTATCTGAAATATCAGCGACGTAAATTGAACAAATGTGAGAGACTTTCGCTGAATTCTTATATTAACCTTAATGTAAAGTGTTCTAATCGGGTCTCTGTTCGCCCTACCCTAGAAGATTAATAGTGCATTTTACTCGCCAATCCACGCGCTTTAAGATTCCGCCTAGCCCAGTACGCTATCTGAAATAGGAGCGACGTAAATTGAACAAATGTGATAGAATTTGGCTGAATTCTTAAATTAACCATAATATAAAATGATCTAATCGGGTCTCTGTTTGCCCTACCCTAGAAGTTTAATAGTGCATTTTACTCGCCATTTCATGCGCTTTAAGATGCCGCATAGCCCAATACGCTATCTGAAATAGGAGCGACGTAAATTGAACAAATGTGATAGAATTTCCGTGAATCCTTATATTAACCTTAATGTAAAATGATCTAATCGGGTCTCTGTTCGCCCTACCATAGAAGTCTAATGGTGCATTTCACTCGCCATTTCATGCGCTTTGTGATGCCGCTTAGCCGAATACGCTATCTGATATAGGAGCGACGTAAATTGAACAAATGTGATACTATTTCCCTGAAATCTTATATTAAACAAAATATAAACTGATCTAATCGGGTCTCTGATTGCCCTATCATAGAAGTTTAGTAGTGCAGTTTACTCGTCATTCCACGCGCTTTAAGTTGCCGCCTAGCCCTGTACGCTATCTGAAATAGGAGCGACGTAAGTTGAACAAATGTGATAGAATTTTGCTGAATTCTTAAATTAACCATAATATAAAATGATCTAATCGGGTCTCTGTTTGCCCTACCCTAGAAGTTTAATAGTGCATTTTAGTCGCCATTTCATGCGCTTTGAGATCCGGCGTAGCCCAATACGCTATCTGAAATAGGAGCGACGTAAATTGAACAAATGTGATATAATTTCCCTGAAACCTTATATTAATCAAAATATAAAATGATCTAATCGGGTCTCTGATTGCTCTATCATAGAAGTTTAGTAGTGCATTTTACTCGCCCTTCCACGCGCTTTAAGATGCCGCATAGGTCAGTAGGCTATCTGAAATAGGAGCGACGTAAGATGAACAAATGTGATAGAATTACGCTGAATTCTTATATTAACCGTAATATAAAATGAACTAATCGGGTCTCCGTTTGGCTTATCCTAGAAGTATAATAGCGCATTTTACGCGCCATTTCATGCGCTTTGAGAGGCCGCTTAGCCCAATACGCTATCTGAAATAGGAGCGACGTAAATAGAACAAATGTGATAGAATTTCCGTGAATTCTTATATAAACCTTAATGTAAAATGATCCAATCGGGTCTCTGTTCGCCCTACCATAGAAGTCTAATAGTGCATTTCACTCGCCATTTCATGCGCTTTGAGGTGCCGCTTAGCGCAGTACGCTATCTGAAATAGGAGCGACGTAAGTTGAACAAATGTGATAGAATTTCGCTGAATTCTTTTATTAACATTAATGTAAAATGATCTAATCGAGTCTCTGTTTGCCCCACCATAGAATTTTAATAGTTCATTCTACTCGCCATTCCACGCGCTTTAAGATGCCGCCTATCCCAGTTCGCTATCTGAAATAGGAGCGACGTAAATTCAACAAATGTGATAGAATCTTGCTGAATTCTTAAATTAACCATAATATAAAATGATCTAATCGGGTCTCTGTTTGCCCTACCCTAGGAGTTTAGTAGTGCATTTTACTCGACATTTCATGCGCTTTAAGATGCCGCTTAGCACAATACGCTATCTGAAATATCAGCGACACGAATTGAACAAATGAGATAGAATTTCCCTGAATTCTTATATTAACCAAAATATAAAATGATCTAATCGGGTCTCTGTTTGCCCTACCCTAGAAGTTTAATCGTGCATTTTACTCGCCATTTCATGCGCATTGAGATGCCGCTTAGCCCAATACGCTATCTGAAATATCAGCGACGTAGATTGAACAAATGTGAGAGACTTTCGCTGAATTCTTATATTAACCTTAATGTAAAGTGTTCTAATCGGGTCTCTGTTCGCCCTACCCTAGAAGATTAATAGTGCATTTTACTCGCCAATCCACGCGCTTTAAGATTCCGCCTAGCCCAGTACGCTATCTGAAATAGGAGCGACGTACGTTGAACAAATGTGATAGAATTACGCTGAATTCTTATATTAACCGTAATATAAAATGATCGAATCGGGTCTCTGTTTGCCTTACCCTAGAAGTTTAATAGTGCATATTACTCGCCATTTAATGCGCATTGAGATGCCGCTTAGCCCAATACGCTATCTGAAATTTCAGCGACGTAAATTGAACAAATGTGAGAGACTTTCGCTGAATTCTTATATTAACCTTAATGTAAAGTGTTCTAATCGGGTCTCTGTTCGCCCTACCCTAGAAGATTAATAGTGCATTTTACTCGCCAATCCACGCGCTTTAAGATTCCGCCTAGCCCAGTACGCTATCTGAAATAGGAGCGACGTAAATTGAACAAATGTGATAGAATTTCCGGGAATCCTTATATTAACCATAATATAAAATGATCTAATCGGGTCTCTGTTTGCCCTACCCTAGAAGTTTAATAGTGCATTTTACTCGCCATTTCATGCGCTTTAAGATGCCGCATAGCCCAATACGCTATCTGAAATAGGAGCGACGTAAATTGAACAAATGTGATAGAATTTCCGTGAATTCTTATATAAACCTTAATGTAAAATGATCCAATCGGGTCTCTGTTCGCCCTACCATAGAAGTCTAATAGTGCATTTCACTCGCCATTTCATGCGCTTTGAGGTGCCGCTTAGCCCAGTACGCTATCTGAAATAGGAGCGACGTAAGTTGAACAAATGTGATAGAATTTCGCTGAATTCTTTTATTAACATTAATGTAAAATGATCTAATCGAGTCTCTGTTTGCCCTACCATAGAATTTTAATAGTGCATTCTACTCGCCATTCCACGCGCTTTAAGATGCCGCCTATCCCAGTTCGCTATCTGAAGTAGGAGCGACGTAAATTCAACAAATGTGATAGAATCTTGCTGAATTCTTAAATTAACCATAATATAAAATGATCTAATCGGGTCTCTGTTTGCCCTACCCTAGGAGTTTAATAGTGCATTTTACTCGACATTTCATGCGCTTTAAGATGCCGCTTAGCACAATACGCTATCTGAAATATCAGCGACACGAATTGAACAAATGAGATAGAATTTCCCTGAAATCTTATATTAACCAAAATATAAAATGATCTAATCGGGTCTCTGTTTGCCCTACCCTAGAAGTTTAATCGTGCATTTTACACGCCATTTCATGCGCTTTGAGATGCCGCTTAGCCCAATACGCCATCTGAAATAGGAGCGATGTAAATTGATCAAATGTGATAGAATTTCGCTGAATTCTTTTATTAACCATAACGTAAAATGATCTAATCGGGTCTCTGTTCGCCCTAGCGTAGAAGCTTAATTGTGCATTTTATTCGTCATTTCATGCGCTTTGAGATGCCGCTTAGCCCAATACGCTATCTGAAATAGGAGCGACGTAAATTGAGCAAATGTGATAGAATTTCGCTGAATTCTTATATTAACCAAAATATAAAATGATCTAATCGGGTCTCTGTTTGCCCTACCCTAGAAGTTTAATAGTGCATTTTACTCGCCATTTCTCGCGCTTCGAGTTGCCGCTTAGCCCAATACGCTATCTGAAATATCAGCGACGTAAATTGAACAAATGTGAGAGAATTTCGCTGAATTCTTAAATTAACCATAATATAAAATGATCTTATCGGGTCCCTGTTTGCCCTACCCTAGAAGTTTGATAGTGCATTTTACTCGACATTTCTTGCGCTTTGAGATGCCGCTTAGTCCAATACGCTATCTGAAATATCAGCGACGTAAATTGAACAAATGTGAGAGAATTTCGCTGAATTCTTATATTAACCAAAATATAAAATGATCTAGTCGGGTCTCTGATTACCCTATCATAGAAGTTTAGTAGTGCATTTTACTCGTCATTCCACGCGCTTTAAGATGCCGCCTAGCCCAGTACGCTATCTGAAATAGGAGCAACGTAAATTGAACAAATGTGATAGAATTTCGCTGAATTCTTAAATTAACCATAATATAAAATGATCTAATGGGGTCTCTGTTTGCCCTACCCTAGAAGTTTAATAGTGCATTTTACTCGCCATTTCTTGCGCTTTGAGATGCCGCTTAGCCCAATACGCTATCTGAAATAGGAGCGACGTAAATTGAACGAATGTGATAGAATTTCGCTGGATTCTTATATTAACCAAAATATAAAATGATCTAATCGGGTCTCTGATAGCCCTATAATAGAAGTTTAATAGAGCATTTTACTCGCCATTTCGTGCGCTTTAAGATGCCGCCTAGCCCAGTACGCTATCTGAAATAGGAGCGACGTAAGTTGAACAAATGTGATAGAAATCCGCTGAATTCTTATATTAACCGTAATATAAAATGATCTAATCGGGTCTCTGCTAGCCCTATCATAGAAGTTTAATAGTGCATTTTACCCGCCATTCCACGCGCTTTAAGATGCCGCCTAGCCCAGTACCCTATCTGAAATAGGAGCGACGTACGTTGAACAAATGTGATAGAATTACGCTGAATTCTTATATTAACCGTAATATAAAATGATCGAATCGGGTCTCTGTTTGCCTTATCCTAGAAGTTTAATAGTGCATTTTACTCGCCATTTCATGCGCATTTAGATGCCGCTTAGCCCAATACGCTATCTGAAATATCAGCGACGTAAATTGAACAAATGTGAGAGACTTTCGCTGAATTCTTATATTAACCTTAATGTAAAGTGTTCTAATCGGGTCTCTGTTCGCCCTACCCTAGAAGATTAATAGTGCATTTTACTCGCCAATCCACGCGCTTTAAGATTCCGCCTAGCCCAGTACGCTATCTGAAATAGGAGCGACGTAAATTGAACAAATGTGATAGAATTTGGCTGAATTCTTAAATTAACCATAATATAAAATGAGCTAATCGGGTCTCCGTTTGCCCTACCCTAGAAGTTTAATAGTGCATTTTACTCGCCATTTCATGCGCTTTAAGATGCCGCATAGCCCAATACGCTATCTGAAATAGGAGCGACGTAAATTGAACAAATGTGATAGAATTTCCGTGAATTCTTATATAAACCTTAATGTAAAATGATCCAATCGGGTCTCTGTTCGCCCTACCATAGAAGTCTAATAGTGCATTTCACTCGCCATTTCATGCGCTTTGAGGTGCCGCTTATCCCAGTACGCTATCTGAAATAGGAGCGATGTAAATTGATCAAATGTGATAGAATTTCGCTGAATCCTTAAATTAACTATAATATAAAATAATCTTATCGGGTCCCTGTTTGCCCTACCCTAGAAGTTTAATAGTGCATTTTACTCGACATTTCTTGCGCTTTGAGATGCCGCTTAGTCCAATACGCTATCTGAAATATCAGCGACACGAATTGAACAAATGAGATAGAATTTCCCTGAATTCTTATATTAACCAAAATATAAAATGATCTAATCGGGTCTCTGTTTGCCCTACCCTAGAAGTTTAATAGTGCATTTTACTCGCCATTTCTTGCGCTTTGAGATGCCGCTTAGCACAAGTCGCTATCTGAAATAGGAGCGATGTAAATTGAACAAATGTGATAGAATTTCGCTGAATTCTTATATTAACCGAAATATAAAATGATCTAAACGGGTCTCTGATTGCCCTATCATAGAAGTTTAAGAGTGCATTTTACTCGCCATTCCGCGCGCTTTAAGTTGCTGCCTAGCCCAGTATGCTATCTGAAATAGGAGCGACGTAAGTTGAACAAATGTGATAGAATAACGCTGAATTCTTATATTAACCGTAATATGAAATGGTCTAATCGGGTCTCCGTTTGCCTTATCCTAGAAGTTTAATAGTGCATTTTACTGGCCATTTCATGCGCATTGAGATGCCGCTTAGCCCAATACGCTATCTGAAATAGGAGCGATGTAAATTGAACAAATGTGATAGAATTTCGCTGAATTCTTAAATTAACCACAATATAAAATGATCTAATCGGGTCTCTGATTGCCCTATCATAAAAGTTTAATAGTGCATTTTACTCGCCATTCCGCGCGCTTTAAGTTGCTGCCTAGCCCAGTATGCTATCTGAAATAGGAACGACGTAAATTGAACAAATGTGATAGAATTTTGCTGAATCCTTAAATTAACCATAATATAAAATGATCTAATCGGGTCTCTGATTGCCCTACCCTAGAAGTTTAATAGCGCATTTTACTCAGCATTTCATGTGCTTTGAGATGCCGCTTATCCCAATACGCTATCTGAAATAGGAGCGACGTAAATTAAACAAATGTGGTAGAATTTCGCTGAATTCTTATATTAACCAAAATATAAAATGATCTAATCGGGTCTCTGATTGCCCTATCATAGAAGTTTAATAGATCATTTTACTCGCCATTCCTCGCGCTTTAAGATGCCGCCTATCCGGGTACGCTATCTGAAATAGGAGCGACGTAAATTGAACAAATGTGATAGAATTTTTCTGAATTCTTAAATTAACCATAATATAAAATGATCTAAACTGGTCTCTGTTTGCCCTACCCTAGAAGTTTAATAGTGCATTTTACTCGCCATTTCTTGCGCTTTGTGATACCGCTTAGCCCAATACGCTATCTGAAATAGGAGCAACGTAAATTGAACAAATGTGATAGAAATTCGCAGAATTCTTAAATTAACCATAATATAAAATGATCTAATCGGGTCTCTGTTTGCCCTACCCTAGAAGTTTAATAGTGCAGTTTACTCGCCATTTCTTGCGCTTTGAGATGCCGCTTAGCCCACTACGCTATCTGAAATAGGAGCGACGTAAATTGAACAAATGTGACAGAGTTACGCTGAATTCTTATATTAACCTTAATGTAAAATGATCTAATCGGGTCTTTGTTCGCCCTACCCTAGAAGTTTAATATTGCATTTCACTAGTCATTTCATGCGCTTAGAGATGCCGCTTAGCCCAATACGCTATCTGAAATAGGAGCGACGTAAATTGAACAAATGTGATAGAATTTCGCTGAATTCTTATATTAACCAAAATATAAAATGATCTAAACGGGTCTCTGATTGCCCTATCATAGAAGTTTAAGAGTGCATTTTGCTCGCCATTCCACGCGCTTTAAGATGCCGCCTAGACCAGTACGCTATCTGAAATAGGAGCGACGTAAGTTGAACAAATGTGATAGAATAACGCTGAATTCTTATATTAACCGTAATATGAAATGGTCTACTCGGGTCTCTGATTGCCCTATCATAGAAGTTTAATAGTGCATTTTACTCGGCATTTCATGCGCTTTGAGATGCCGCTTATCCCAATACGCTATCTGAAATAGGAGCGACGTAAATTGAACAAATGTGATAGAATTTCCCTGAAATCTTATATTAAACAAAATATAAAATGATCTAAACGGGACTCTGATTGCCCTATCATAGAAGTTTAGTAGTGCATTTTGCTCGCCCTTCCACGCGCTTTAAGATGCCGCCTAGCCCAGTACACTAACTGAAATAGGAGCGACGTATGTTGAACAAATGTGATAGAATTACGCTGAATTCTTATATTAACCGTAATATAAAATGATCTAATCGGGTCTCTGTTTGCATTACCATAGAAGTTTAATAGTGCATTTTACTCGCCATTTCATGCGCTTTGAGATGCCGCTTAGCCCAATACGCTATCCGCAATAGGATCGACGTAAATTGTACAAATGAGATAGAATTTCGCTGAATTCTTAAATTAACCATAATATAAAGTGATCTAAACTGGTCTCTGTTTGCCCCACCCTAGAAGTTTAATAGTGCATTTTACTCGCCATTTCTTGCGCTTTGAGATGCCGCTTAGCCCAATACGCTATCTGAAATAGGAGCAACGTAAATTGAACAAATGTGATAGAATTTCGCTGAATTCTTAAATTAACCATAATATAAAACGATCTAATGGGGTCTCTGTTTGCCCTACCCTAGAAGTTTAATAGTGCATTTTACTCGCCATATCTTGCGCTTTGAGATGCCGCTTAGCCTAATACGCTATCTGAAATAGGAGCAACGTAAATTGAACAAATGTGATAGAATTTCGCTGAATTCTTAAATTAACCATAATATAAAATGATCTAATGGGGTCTCTGTTTGCCCTACCCTAGATGTTTAATAGTGCATTTTACTCGCCATTTCTTGCGCTTTGAGATGCCGCTTAGCCCAATACGCTATCTGAAATAGGAGCAACGTAAATTGAACAAATGTGATAGAATTTCGCTGAATTCTTAAATTAACCATAATATAAAATGATCTAATGGGGTCTCTGTTTGCCTTACCCTAGAAGTTTAATAGTGCATTTTACTGGCCATTTCATGCGCATTGAGATGCCGCTTAGCCCAAAACGCTATCTGAAATAGGAGCAATGTAAATTGAACAAATGTGATAGAATTTCGCTGAGTTCTTAAATTAACCACAATATAAAATAATCTAATCGGGTCTCTGATTGCCCTATCATAGAAGTTTAATAGTGCATTTTACTCGCCATTCCGCGCGCTTTAAGTTGCCGCCTAGCCCAGTATGCTATCTGAAATAGGAACGACGTAAATTGAACAAATGTAATAGAATTTTGCTGAATCCTTAAATTAACCATAATATAAAATGATCTAATCGGGTCTCTGATTGCCCTACCCTAGAAGTTTAATAGCGCATTTTACTCGCCATTTCTTGCGCTTTGAGATGCCGCTTATCCCAATACGCTATCTGAAATAGGAGCGACGTAAATTAAACAAATGTGATAGAATTTCGCTGAATTCTTATATTAACCAAAATATAAAATGATCTAATCGGGTCTCTGATTGCCCTATCATAGAAGTTTAATAGCGCATTTTACTCGCCATTCCACGCGCTTTATGTTGCCGCCTAGCCCAGTACGCTATCTGAAATAGGAGCTACGTAAGTTGAACAAATGTCACAGAATTACGCTGAATTCTTATATTAACCGTAATATAAAATGATCTAATCGGGTCTCTGTTTGCCTTATCCTAGAAGTTTAATAGTGCATTTTACTCGCCATTTCTTGCGCTTTGAGATGACGCTTAACACAAGTCGCTATCTGAAATAGGAGCGATGTAAATTGAACAAAAGTGATAGAATTTCGCTGAATTCTTATATTAACCTTAATGTAAAATGATCTAATCGGGTCTTTGTTCGCCCTACCCTTGAAGTTTAATGGTGCATTTCACTCGTCATTTCATGCGCTTTGAGATGCTGCTTAGCCCAATAAGCTATCTGAAATAGGAGCGACGTAAATTGAACAAATGTGATAGAATTTCGCTGAATTCTTATATTAACTAAAATATAAAATGATCTAATCGGGTCTCTGATTGCCCTATCATAGAAGTTTAATAGTGCATTTTACTCGCCATTCCTCGCGCTTTAAGATGCCGCCTATCCGGGTACGCTATCTGAAATAGGAGCGACGTAAATTGAACAAATGTGATAGAATTTTTCTGAATTCTTAAATTAACCATAATATGAAATGACCTAATCGGGTCTCTATTTGCCCTACCCTAGAAGTTTAATAGTGCATTTTACTCGCCATTTCTTGCGCTTTGAGATGCCGCTTAGCCCAATACGCTATCTGAAATATCAGCGACGTAAATTGAACAAATGTGAGAGAATTTCGCTGAATTCTTAATTTAACCATAATATAAAATGATCTAATGGGGTCTGTGATTGCCCTATCATAGAAGTTTAATAGTGCATTTTACTCGCCATTACACACGCTTTAAGATGCCGCCTAGCCCAGTACGCTATCTGAAATAGGAATGACGTAAATTGAACAAATGTGATAGAATTTCGCTGAATTCTTATATTAACCAAAATATAAAATGATCTAATCGGGTCTCTGATTGCCCTATCATAGAAGTTTAATAGTGCATTTTACTCGCCATTCCACGCGCTTTAAGTTGCCGCCTAGCCCAGTACGCTATCTGAAATAGGAGCTACGTAAGTTGAACAAATGTGACAGAATTACGCTGAATTCTTATATTAACCGTAATATAAAATGATCTAATCGGGTCTCTGTTTGCCCTACCCTAGAAGTTTAATAGTGCATTTCACTCGACATTTCATGCGCTTTGCGATGCCGCTTTGCCCAATAAGCTATCTGAAATAGGAGCGACGCAAATTGAACAAATGTGATAGAATTTCGCTGAATTCTTATATTAACCAAAATATAAAATGATCTAATCGGGTCTCTGATTGCCCTATCATGGAAGTTTAATAGTGCATTTTACTCGCCATTCACGCGCTTTAAGATGCCGCCTAGCCCAGTACGCCATCTGAAGTAGGAGCGACGTATGTTGAACAAATGTGATAGAATTTCGCTGAATTCTTATATTAACCAAAATATAAAATGATCTAATCGGGTCTCTTATTGCCCTCTCATAGAAGTTTAATAGTGCATTTTACTCGACATTTCTTGCGCTTTGAGATGCCGCTTAGTCCAATGCGCTATCTGAAATATCAGCGACGTAAATTGAACAAATGTGAGAGAATTTCGCTGAATTATTATATTAACCAAAATATAAAATAATCTAATCGGGTCTCTGATTTCCCTATCATACAAGTTTAGTAGTGCATTTGACTCGCCATTTCATGCGCTTTGAGATGCCGCTTAGCCCAATACGCTATCTGAAATAGGGGCGACGTAAATTGAATAAATGTGATAGAATTTCCATGAAATCTTATATTAAACAAAATATAAAATGATCTAAACGGGACTCTGATTGCCCTATCATAGAAGTTTAGTAGTGCATTTTACTCGCCCTTCCACGCGCTTTAATATGCCGCCTAGCCCAGTACACTATCTGAAATAGGAGCGACGTATGTTGAACAAATGTGATATAAATACGCTGAATTCTTATATTAACCGTAATATTAAATGATCTAATCGGGTCTCTGTTTGCCCTACCCTAGAAGTTTAACAGTGCATTTTACACGTCATTTCATGCGCTTTGAGATGCCGCATAGCCCAATACGCTATCTGACATAGGAGCGACGTAAATTGAACAAATGTGATAGAATTTCGCTGAATTCTTATATTAACCTCAATGTAAAATGATCTAATCGGGTCTTTGTTCGCCCTACCCTAGAAGTTTAATAGTGCATTTCACTCGTTATTTCATGCGCTTTGAGATGCCGCTTAGCCCAATACGCTGTCTGAAATATCAGCGACGTAAATTGAACAAATGTGAGAGAATTTCGCTGAATTCTTATATTAACCAAAATATAAAATGATCTAATCTGGTCTCTGATTGCCCTATCATAGAAGTGTAATAGTGCATTTTACTCGCCATTACACACGCTTTAAGATGCCGCTTAGCCCAATACGCTATCTGAAATATCAGCGACGTAAATTGAACAAATGTGAGAGAATTTCGCTGAACTCTTAAATTAACCATAATATAAAATGATCTAATGGGGTCTCTGTTTGCCCTACCCTAGAAGTTTAATAGTGCATTTTACTCGCCATTTCCTGCGCTTTGAGATGCCGCTTAGCACAAGTCGCTATCTGAAATAGGAGCGATGTAAATTGAACAAATGTGATAGAATTTCGCTGAATTCTTATATTAACCTTAATGTAAAATGATCTAATCGGGTCTTTGTTCGCCCTACCCAAGAAGTTTAATAGTGCATTTCACTCGTCAATTCATGCGCTTTGGGATGCCGCTTAGCCCAATAAGCTATCTGAAATTGGAGCGACGTAAATTGAACAAATGTGATAGAATTTCGCTGAATTCTTATATTAACCAAAATATAAAATGATCTAATCGGGTCTCTGATTGCCCTATCATAGAAGTTTAATAGTGCATTTTACTCGTCATTCCACGCGCTTTAAGATGCCGCCTAGCCCAGTACGCTATCTGGAATAGGAGCAATGTAAATTGAACAAATGTGATAGAATTTCGCTGAATTCTTAAATTAACCATAATATAAAATGATCTAAACGGGACTCTGATTGCCCGATCATAGAAGTTTAGTAGTGCATTTTACTCGCCCTTCCACGCGCTTTAAGATGCCGCCAAGCCCAGTACACTATCTGAAATAGGAGCGACGTATGTTGAACAAATGTGATAGAATTACGCTGAATTCTTATATTAACCGTAATATAAAATGATCTAATCGGGTCTCTCATTGCCCTATCATAGAAGATTAAGAGTGCATTTTGCTCGCCATTCCACGCGCTTTAAGATGCCGCCTAGCCCAGTACGCTATCTGAAATAGGAGCGACGTAAGTTGAACAAATGTGATAGAATAACGCTGAATTCTTATATTAACCGTAATATGAAATGGTCTAATCGGGTCTCCGTTTGCCTTATCCTAGAAGTTTAATAGTGCATTTTACTGGCCATTTCATGCGCATTGAGATGCCGCTTAGCCCAATACGCTATCTGAAATAGGAGCGACGTAAATAGAACAATTGTGATAGAATTTCGCTGAATTCTTATATTAACCAAAATATAAAATGATCTAATCGGGTCTCTGATTGCCCTATCATAGAAGTTTAATAGTGCATTTTACTCGCCAATCCACGCGCTTTAAGATTCCGCCTAGCCCAGTACGCTATCTGAAATAGGAGCGACACAAATTGAACAAATGTGAGAGACTTTCGCTGAATTCTTATATTAACCTTAATGTAAAGTGTTCTAATCGGGTCTCTGTTCGCCCTACCCTAGAAGATTAATAGTGCATTTTACTCGCCAATCCACGCGCTTTAAGATTCCGCCTAGCCCAGTACGCTATCTGAAATAGGAGCGACGTAAATTGAACAAATGTGATAGAATTTGGCTGAATTCTTAAATTAACCATAACATAAAATGATCTAATCGGGTCTCTGTTTGACCTACCCTAGAAGTTTAATAGTGCATTTTACTCGCCATTTCATGCGCTTTAAGATGCCGCATAGCCCAATACGCTATCTGAAATAGGAGCGACGTAAATTGAACAAATGTGATAGAATTTCCGTGAATCCTTATATTAACCTTAATGTAAAATGATCTAATCGGGTCTCTGTTCGCCCTACCATAGAAGTCTAATGGTGCATTTCACTCGCCATTTCATGCGCTTTGTGATGCCGCTTAGCCGAATACGCTATCTGATATAGGAGCGACGTAAATTGAACAAATGTGATACTATTTCCCTGAAATCTTATATTAAACAAAATATAAACTGATCTAATCGGGTCTCTGATTGCCCTATCATAGAAGTTTAGTAGTGCATTTTACTCGCCATTCCACGCGCTTTAAGTTGCCGCCTAGCCCAGTACGCTATCTGAAATAGGAGCAACGTAAGTTGAACAAATGTGATAGAATTTTGCTGAATTCTTAAATTAACCATAATATAAAATGATCTAATCGGGTCTCTGTTTGCCCTACCCTAGAAGTTTAATAGTGCATTTTAGTCGCCATTTCATGCGCTTTGAGATCCGGCTTAGCCCAATACGCTATCTGAAATAGGAGCGACGTAAATTGAACAAATGTGATAGAATTTCCCTGAAACCTTACATTAATCAAAATATAAAATGATCTAATCGGGTCTCTGATTGCCCTATCATAGAAGATTAGTAGTGCATTTTACTTGCCATTCCACGCGCTTTCAGATGCCGCCTAGACCAGTACGCTATCTGAAATAGGAGCGACGTAACTTGAACAAATGTGATAGAATTACGCTGAATTCTTATATTAACCGTAATATAAAATGATCTAATCGGGTCTGTGTTTGCCTTATCCTAGGAGTTTAATAGCGCATTTTACTCGCCATTTCATGCGCTTTGAGATGCCGCTTAGCCCAATACGCTATCTGAAATAGGAGCGACGTAAATTGAACAAATGTGATAGAATTTCCCTGAATACTTATATTAACCTTAATGTAAAATGATCTAATCGGGTCTCTGTTCGCCCTACCCTAGAAGTTTAATAGCGCATTTCACTCGCCATTTCATGCGCTTTGAGTTGCCGCTTAGCCCAATACGCTATCTGAAATAGGAGCGACGTAAATAGAACAATTGTGATAGAATTTCGCTGAATTCTTATATTAACCAAAATATAAAATGATCTAATGGCGTCTCTGATTGCCCTATCATAGAAGTTTAATAGTGCATTTTACTCGCCAATCCACGCGCTTTAAGATTCCGCCTAGCCCAGTACGCTATCTGAAATAGGAGCGACGCAAATTGAACAAATGTGATAGAATTTGGCTGAATTCTTAAATTAACCATTATATAAAATGATCTAATCGGGTCTCTGTTTGCCCTACGATAGAAGTTTCATAGTGCATTTTACTCGCCATTTCATGCGCATTGAGACGGCGCATAGCCCAATACGCTATCTGAAATAGGAGCGACGTAAATTGAACGAATGTGATAGAATTTCGCTGGATTCTTATATTAACCAAAATATAAAATGATCTAATCGGGTCTCTGATAGCCCTATAATAGAAGTTTAATAGAGCATTTTACTCGCCATTTCGTGCGCTTTAAGATGCCGCCTAGCCCAGTACGCTATCTGAAATAGGAGCGACGTAAGTTGAACAAATGTGATAGAAATCCGCTGAATTCTTATATTAACCGTAATATAAAATGATCTAATCGGGTCTCTGCTAGCCCTATCATAGAAGTTTAATAGTGCATTTTACCCGCCATTCCACGCGCTTTAAGATGCCGCCTAGCCCAGTACCCTATCTGAAATAGGAGCGACGTACGTTGAACAAATGTGATAGAATTACGCTGAATTCTTATATTAACCGTAATATAAAATGATCGGATCGGGTCTCTGTTTGCCTTATCCTAGAAGTTTAATAGTGCATTTTACTCGCCATTTCATGCGCATTGAGATGCCGCTTAGCCCAATACGCTATCTGAAATATCAGCGACGTAAATTGAACAAATGTGAGAGACTTTCGCTGAATTCTTATATTAACCTTAATGTAAAGTGTTCTAATCGGGTCTCTGTTCGCCCTACCCTAGAAGATTAATAGTGCATTTTACTCGCCAATCCACGCGCTTTAAGATTCCGCCTAGCCCAGTACGCTATCTGAAATAGGAGCGACGTACGTTGAACAAATGTGATAGAATTACGCTGAATTCTTATATTAACCGTAATATAAAATGATCGAATCGGGTCTCTGTTTGCCTTATCCTAGAAGTTTAATAGTGCATTTTACTCGCCATTTCATGCGCATTGAGATGCCGCTTAGCCCAATACGCTATCTGAAATATCAGCGACGTAAATTGAACAAATGTGAGAGACTTTCGCTGAATTCTTATATTAACCTTAATGTAAAGTGTTCTAATCGGGTCTCTGTTCGCCCTACCCTAGAAGATTAATAGTGCATTTTACTCGCCAATCCACGCGCTTTAAGATTCCGCCTAGCCCAGTACGCTATCTGAAATAGGAGCGACGTAAATTGAACAAATGTGATAGAATTTGGCTGAATTCTTAAATTAACCATAACATAAAATGATCTAATCGGGTCTCTGTTTGACCTACCCTAGAAGTTTAATAGTGCATTTTACTCGCCATTTCATGCGCTTTAAGATGCCGCATAGCCCAATACGCTATCTGAAATAGGAGCGACGTAAATTGAACAAATGTGATAGAATTTCCGTGAATCCTTATATTAACCTTAATGTAAAATGATCTAATCGGGTCTCTGTTCGCCCTACCATAGAAGTCTAATGGTGCATTTCACTCGCCATTTCATGCGCTTTGTGATGCCGCTTAGCCGAATACGCTATCTGATATAGGAGCGACGTAAATTGAACAAATGTGATACTATTTCCCTGAAATCTTATATTAAACAAAATATAAACTGATCTAATCGGGTCTCTGATTGCCCTATCATAGAAGTTTAGTAGTGCATTTTACTCGCCATTCCACGCGCTTTAAGTTGCCGCCTAGCCCAGTACGCTATCTGAAATAGGAGCGACGTAAGTTGAACAAATGTGATAGAATTTTGCTGAATTCTTAAATTAACCATAATATAAAATGATCTAATCGGGTCTCTGTTTGCCCTACCCTAGAAGTTTAATAGTGCATTTTAGTCGCCATTTCATGCGCTTTGAGATCCGGCTTAGCCCAATACGCTATCTGAAATAGGAGCGACGTAAATTGAACAAATGTGATAGAATTTCCCTGAAACCTTATATTAATCAAAATATAAAATGATCTAATCGGGTCTCTGATTGCCCTATCATAGAAGTTTAGTAGTGCATTTTACT